>WNGS01165022.1:31155-44952 GCA_020271785.1 Procambarus virginalis | reverse complement strand
CACCCTGATGCCACCACCCACACTGATACCACCACCCCACACTGATACCACCACCCCACACTGATGCCACCACCCCACACTGATGCCACCACCCCACACTGATGCCACCACCCCACACTGATGCCACCACCCCACACTGATCCCCACCCACCCTGATGCCACCACCCACACTGATGCCACCACCCCACACTGATGCCACCACACCCCAGACGTGAGGTGAAGGCACGTGTCTGGAACTGAGGATACGGTTGTTTGTTGTTTCAGATTCAGCTACTCAGAACATAAAGTTCCAAGTAGCACGGGCACGGGCTATGGTGAGCCCGTAAACAGGTGCGGTATATGGAAACAATTTATCACACCATAACTACTCCTTAACCACCCTCACCCCCTTCCTCTGCATCCTCACCCATCTCCTTTGGACTCACTGCTATGCTCCCTCTTCCCCCCTCTCTTGAATACCCCCTCCCTGATTGATTCATGAAGATTAAGCCACCCAGGAGGTGGCACGGCATGAATAGCCCGTAACCCCCCTCCCTTTTCTCTCCTCCTCACGTCTCTTTGGACACCCCCTCTCCTCCCTTGACCCCTTCCCATATATGCTTACCATATGCCAACACCGCCCCGCTCCTGTGCCAGGTAAGTCCACTACGGGCTCACCATAGCCCGTGCCCGTGCTACTTGCCCCGCTCCTGTACCAGGGTAGTTCACTACGGGCTCACCATAGCCCGTGCCCGTGCTACTTGCCCCGCTCCTGTGCCTGGTAAGTTCACTACGGGCTCACCATAGCCCGTGCCCGTGCTACTTGGAACTTCCAGTTCCCAGTAGCTGAATGTAAAACAACAAGAATAACAGCCAACAGCACCCTCACTACGCTTTCCCCCCCTGGACAGAGTTTCTTTCACCCAGATGGCCCTGTTCACCTAGCAGTAAATAGGTACCTGGGAGTGTCTCCTTGCTCTAATGTGAAGACCTCCTGGAATTTCTTATCGAGTTCCTCGCACACTTCCTTGTCGTTTGTAGTGAATCTGTCTGCCCCCTATCCTCAGTTTTATGACCTGTTCCTTCACTGTTGTTTTTCTCCTGTTGTGGTTATGCAGCAATTTAAGTTGAATCTTTGCCTTGCTTCCTATGTCGTTTTCGTATCGTCTTTCTGCCTCTCTTCTCATCCTGACGTATTCATTCCTGGCACCCTGATATCTTTCTCTGCTCTCCAGTGTCCTGTTTTTTTCTGTAGTTTCTCCATGCCCTTTTACTTAATTGCTTAGCTAGCCTACATCTCTGATTAAACCATGGGTTTCTCATCTTTATTTCGTTGTTTTTCTTTTGGACTGGGACAAACTTGCTGCTTCCTTGCACTTCTGCGTGATGTAGTCCATCATGTCTTGGGCCGTCTTTCCCTGAGCTCTGTTTCCCATGTTATATCTGTTAGGAATTTTCTTATCTCCTCATAGTTTCCCTTACTGAAAGCCAGCCTTTTGTTTTCGCACGAGTGTGTGTGTGTGTGTGTGTGTGTGTGTGTGTGTGTGGGGGGGGGGGGGGGATCATCACATTCTGGGTTAAAAACCAACAGCTGGTAAGGTGGGGCCCAGAAGATAGCGCTCAACCGCTGTAGTACACATAAGTGAGGGCATTTAATTAATTTATTACACACACACCCACACACACCACCACACACACCACCACACACACACACACCACCACCACACACACACACCACACACACACACACCACCACCAGTTAAAAGCTCTGTACCTCAGGGTACAGTCCCTTGCACCGCTGCTTTTCCTTATTCTCATATCAGATATAGACAAAAATACAAGTCACAGCTTCGTATCATCCTTTGCAGACGACACAAAAATCAGTAAGAAAATTACCTCGGCTGAAGACATTGAAAAACTTCAAGCTATATTGATAAAGTTTTCGACTGGGCATCAGAAAATAATATGATGTTTAACAGTGACAAATTCCAGGTACTCAGGTACGGTAAAAATGAGGACCTTAAACATAATACAGGGTACAAAACACAATCAAATGTGCCCATAGTAGGAAAACAACATGTAAAGGATTTGGGAATAATGATGTCTGACGACCTAACGTTTAGGGAGCATAACCAAGCAAATATTGCGACAGCCAGAAAAATGATAGGATGGATTACGAGAACTTTCAAATCCAGGGATCCCATCACAATGCTTGTACTCTTCAAGTCACTTGTGCTGTCCCGTCTTGAGTACTGTTCAGTACTCACTTCCCCCTTTAGAGCAGGAGAGATTACTGAAATAGAGGGAATACAGAGAACATATACGGCACGCATAGACGCGATAAGCACCTAAATTATTGGGATCGTCTCAAAGCTCTCCAAATGTACTCACTAGAAAGAAGACGAGAGAGATATCAAATAATATACACCTGGAAGATACTGGAGGGCCAGGTCCCAAATCTACACAGTAAATAACAACGTACTGGAGTGAACGATATGGAAGAAAATGCAGAATAGAACCAGTGAAGAGCAGGGGTGCCATAGGCACAATCAGAGAACACTGTATAAACATCAGAGGTCCGCGGTTGTTCAACACCCTCCCAGCAAGCATAGAAATATTGCCGGAACAACCGTGGTAATCTTCAAGAGGAAACTAGATAGTTATTCCTCCAAGGAGTGTCCGGACCAACCGGGCTGTGGTGGGTATGTGGGCCTACGGGCCGCTCCAAGCAACAGCCTAGTGGACCAAACTCTCACAAGTCAAGCCTGGCTTCGGCGCTTGGGGAGTAGGAGAACCTCCCAGAACCCCATCAAGCCAGGTACTTCAACCAACCAGGTACCACCACACACACACACACATACACAACCACCACCACCACCACCACCACACACACACACACCACCACCACCACACACATACACATACACACACACACACACACCACACACACACACACACACACACCACACACTACACAATTCACAGCCACACATCTTTCATCAACGATCCTATTTACAGGAATGAAAACATTTTGAGTGAAAATCTGCAATAATCCAGTGTGAACGACACAGCGTGCAACGCTTCCCCTCTCACCTTACCCTCGGCCGCTCTTGTGAGGGGAGAGGGAGAAGGCAGGGGGAGGAGGAGGAGGAAGGAAGGAAGAGGTTAGAAATGGTAGGGGAGGGGAGAGAGAGGTGAAAGGGGCGGAAGGGATTAGAAGGTGTGAAAGAGAAAGGGGGATGGTAAGGAGGGGAAGGTAAAATGGGAAGGGGGGAGAGGGGGGGAAGGGGAAAGGGAGAGAGGGGAGAGAGGGAGGGGGGGGGAGCCACCTGTCAGTCTCTCACACCCTACATGACAAAAACACCAAATATTTCTCTTACTTTAAACTCGCGAGAGGAAACAAAATCTGTCCAGCGAGGAAACTTGGGCAGAGGGTAACAGGACGCGACGGAGGGTGAAACCCAGCTTATACCTATTTGTTCAAGCGGAGGACAGGCTCCAGCTCCTGGGCGCCGCCCCACCCCCACCCACCTCTTCCCTAGCTGGTATCCGACAGGACGGTCGTGTGGCGTGCCATCGCCTCCACTGGCTCTTGGCTTCGTATAAATTCCCGGAAAATGTTCTCAAGAAGACGACCTAGTGATGAGTCCGGAAGTCCATGTCTCCGCGGCCCGGTCTCTAAGCCAGTGGTTTAGAGCCGGGGGATAGTATGTCAATTTCGCGAGCCGCTATACCCTCTATACGACGGCTTGTTTAGCCTGAGGGTAATGTATACGTCAAAATACGGCAGTGTATTAGGAGGGCGGGTTGTAGTGTAGTGGATGTCTACACCACACTGCGGCAGCCGTCAGCCGGCCACCACCACACTGGGGCAGCCGTCAGCCGGCCACCACCACACTGGGGCAGCCGTCAGCCGGCCACCACCACACTGGGGCAGCAGTCAGCCGGCCACCACCACACTGGGGCAGCAGTCAGCCGGCCACCACCACACTGGGGCAGCAGTCAGCCGGCCACCACCACACTGCGGCAGCCAGCCAGCCGGCCACCACCACACTGGGGCAGCCGTCAGCCGGCCACCACCACACTGGGGCAGCAGTCAGCCGGCCACCACCACTCTGGGGCAGCCGTCAGCCGGCCACCACCACTCTGGGGCAGCCGTCAGCCGGCCACCACCAAACTGGGGCAGCCGTCAGCCGGCCACCACCACACTGGGGCAGCAGTCAGCCGGCCACCACCACACTGGGGGCAGCCGTCAGCCGGCCACCACCACACTGGGGCAGCAGTCAGCCGGCCACCACCACACTGGAGCAGCCAGCCAGCCGGCCACCACCACACTGGAGCAGCCAGCCAGCCACCACCACACTGGGGCAGCCAGCCAGCCAGCCAGCCGGCCACCACCACACTGGAGCAGCCAGCCAGCCACCACCACAACACTGGAGCAGCGAGCCAGCCAGCCGGCCACCACCATACTGGAGCAGCCAGCCGGCCACACCACACTGGAGCAGCCAGCCGGCCACCACCACACTGGAGCAGCCAGCCAGCCACCACCACAACACTGGAGCAGCCAGCCAGCCACCACCACAACACTGGAGCAGCCAGCCGGCCACCACCACAACACTTGAGCAGCCAGCCGGCCACCACCACACTGGAGCAGCCCAGCCAGCCAGCCAGCCGGCCACCACCACACTGGAGCAGCCAGCCAGCCAGCCGGCCACCACCACACTGGAGCAGCCAGCCAGCCAGCCAGCCGGCCACCACCACACTGGAGCAGCCAGCCAGCCAGCCGGCCACCACCACACTGGAGCAGCCAGCCAGCCAGCCAGCCACCACACTGGAGCAGCCAGCCGGCCACCACCACACTGGAGCAGCCAGCCAGCCAGCCAGCCGGCCACCACCACACTGGAGCAGCCAGCCAGCCAGCCGGCCACCACCACACTGGAGCAGCCAGCCAGCCAGCCGGCCACCACCACACTGGAGCAGCCAGCCAGCCAGCCGGCCACCACCACACTGGAGCAGCCAGCCAGCCAGCCACCACCATACTGGAGCAGCCAGCCAGCCACCACCATACTGGAGCAGCCAGCCAGCCACCACACTGGAGCAGCCAGCCAGCCACCACCACACTGGAGCAGCCAGCCAGCCGGCCACCACAACACTGGAGCAGCCAGCCAGCCACCACAACACTGGAGCAGCCAGCCGGCCAAAACAACACTGGAGCAGCCAGCCAGCCGGCCATCACAACACTGGAGCAGCCAGCCAGCCACCACAACACTGGAGCAGCCAGCCGGCCACCACAACACTGGAGCAGCCAGCCAGCCACCACAACACTGGAGCAGCCAGCCGGCCACCACAACACTGGAGCAGCCAGCCGGCCACCACAACACTGGAGCAGCCAGCCGGCCACCACAACACTGGAGCAGCCAGCCAGCCACCACAACACTGGAGCAGCCAGCCAGCCGGCCACCACAACACTGGAGCAGCCAGCCAGCCACCGCAACACTGGAGCAGCCAGCCGGCCACCACAACACTGGAGCAGCCAGCCGGCCGCCACAACACTGGAGCAGCCAGCCGGCCGCCACAACACTGGGGCAGCCAGCCGGCCACCACAACACTGGAGCAGCCAGCCGGCCGCCACAACACTGGAGCAGCCAGCCGGCCACCACAACACTGGAGCAGCCAGCCAGCCAGCCACCACAACACTGGAGCAGCCAGCCGGCCACCACAACACTGGAGCAGCCAGCCGGCCACCACAACACTGGAGCAGCCAGCCAGCCAGCCAGCCACCACAACACTGGAGCAGCCAGCCGGCCACCACAACACTGGAGCAGCCAGCCGGCCACCACAACACTGTAGCAGCCAGCCGGCCACCACAACACTGGAGCAGCCAGCCGGCCGCCACAACACTGTAGCAGCCAGCCAGCCACCACAACACTGGAGCAGCCAGCCGGCCACCACAACACTGTAGCAGCCAGCCAGCCACCACAACACTGGAGCAGGCAGCCAGCCGGCCACCACCACACTGGAGCAGCCAGCCAGCCGGCCACCACAACACTAGAGCAGCCAGCCAGCCGGCCACCACAACACTGGAGCAGCCAGCCAGCCGGCCACCACAACACTGGAGCAGCCAGCCAGCCGGCCACCACAACACTGGAGCAGCCAGCCAGCCACCACAACACTGGGGCAGCCAGCCAGCCGGCCACCACAACACTGGAGCAGCCAGCCAGCCACCCCAACACTGGAGCAGCCAGCCGGCCACCACAACACTGGAGCAGCCAGCCGGCCACCACAACACTGGAGCAGCCAGCCAGCCTCCACAACACTAGAGCAGCCAGCCAGCCGGCCACCACAACACTGGAGCAGCCAGCCAGCCGGCCACCACAACACTGGAGCAGCCAGCCAGCCACCACAACACTGGGGCAGCCAGCCAGCCGGCCTCCACAACACTAGAGCAGCCAGCCAGCCACCCCAACACTGGAGCAGCCAGCCGGCCACCACAACACTGGAGCAGCCAGCCAGCCAGCCACCACAACACTGGAGCAGCCAGCCAGCCAGCCACCACAACACTGGAGCAGCCAGCCAGCCGGCCACCACAACACTGGAGCAGCCAGCCGGCCACCACAACACTGGAGCAGCCAGCCAGCCAGCCACCACAACACTGGAGCAGCCAACCAGCCAGCCACCACAACACTGGAGCAGCCAGCCAGCCGGCCACCACAACACTGGAGCAGCCAGCCAGCCGGCCACCACAACACTGGAGCAGCCAGCCAGCCGGCCACCACAACACTGGAGCAGCCAGCCAGCCGGCCACCACAACACTGGAGCAGCCAGCCGGCCACCACAACACTGGAGCAGCCAGCCAGCCACCACCACACTGGGGCAGCCAGCCAGCCAGCCACCACCACACTGGGGCAGCCAGCCAGCCGGCCACCACAACACTGGAGCAGCCAGCCAGCCGGCCACCACCACACTGGAGCAGCCAGCCAGCCAGCCACCACAACACTGGAGCAGCCAGCCACCACAACACTGGAGCAGCCAGCCAGCCAGCCACCACAACACTGGAGCAGCCAGCCAGCCAGCCACCACAACACTGGAGCAGCCAGCCAGCCAGCCAGCCACCACAACACTGGAGCAGCCAGCCAGCCAGCCACCACAACACTGGAGCAGCCAGCCAGCCGGCCACCACAACACTGGAGCAGCCAGCCAGCCGGCCACCACAACACTGGAGCAGCCAGCCAGCCAGCCACCACAACACTGGAGCAGCCAGCCAGCCAGCCACCACAACACTGGAGCAGCCAGCCAGCCGGCCACCACAACACTGGAGCAGCCAGCCAGCCAGCCACCACAACACTGGAGCAGCCAGCCAGCCGGCCACCACAACACTGGAGCAGCCAGCCAGCCGGCCACCACAACACTGGAGCAGCCAGCCAGCCGGCCACCACAACACTGGAGCAGCCAGCCAGCCGGCCACCACAACACTGGAGCAGCCAGCCAGCCGGCCACCACAACACTGGAGCAGCCAGCCAGCCGGCCACCACAACACTGGAGCAGCCAGCCAGCCGGCCACCACAACACTGGAGCAGCCAGCCAGCCAGCCACCACAACACTGGAGCAGCCAGCCAGCCAGCCACCACAACACTGGAGCAGCCAGCCAGCCGGCCACCACAACACTTGGAGAAACACAGGATTACCACAACTTGGCTTCCTGGGATCAAGTGTCCTCCTCCGTCATCATGTGGTACTCTGCCTCCCCCCGCCCCACACCCCCACCTCTGAACAACAGTAACATGGATTTAATGAGCACAGAGGAGGGGGGCCAGCAGCTAGAGCTCCGACTTAACAACATACAGCCCTCAATGCTACGTCGAAAAAAAAAGCTCAATGTAATATCGCGCTCAGAGGCTGGATGCTGGAGAGGAAGCAGAGGCACAGAGGCCTACAATACATGATCTATAATACAACCTAGAGCTTGCAAAGATGTTTCCTGCCACAGTCTGCAGCTTCACAGACAACCTAGCAGTAAGTTCAGCCCTGGCAGGTACCGACGTGACGCCACAGAGCTCGAGAGTGAGCGTGGGAAAGACGTTATGTATACGGCTGATGTAACTCAAGTAACCTGCCAACCAGGACAGTCAGAGACCTCACTGGCCAACAAAGCCAAGGCGGCAATAGAAGTCATTAACGACTTGGAGAAACAATGGAAAATAAGTACCAACACACAAAAGTTCCAAATAATCCAGATTGCAAAACGAAGTCCAGAGCCCATTATCCTTGCCAAGCCCCCCCCCCCAAACCAACACACGGATGCTGGCACAATACTGCGACTCGGAACCAATAGAACAGAAATTAAACTTCACTTAAATAGCAGCATAAACAAAGCCAAAACATTATACACAGAAATCACAATGACGTGATGCATCAAATGAACAAATTGTTAGGGAGTGTCTGGGATGCTCCCGGACGCAGGTTCGAATCCTCGTCACGGCCCTTGTGGGTTTGTTCAAAGCCAAAACATCCCGAGGCGAACTGAGAAGCTTTAGCAGAAGACTGTGGCTCAGCCCCACCCTGATGCCCCCGTGACCCAGCAGTAAATAGGTACCTGTGGGTTAGACAGCTGTTAGACGGGCTGCTTCCTGCGAGTGTGTGTGTGTGTGGGGGGGGGGAAATAGTTAGAAGTTAGAAACAGTTGATTGATTGACAGTTGAGAGGCGGGACGAAAGAGCAGAGCTCAAACCCCGCAAGCACAACTAGGTGAATACTCACGTGTCGTCAAGGCGGACACTGCTCTCACAACTCTCCATATTCCACCTTTCTAAAACTGATTCCTTCCCCCACACCTCTCCATCTTCATAAACACCCCCCCCCCCACCTCCTCCCAGGCGCGTGTTGACGGGCGCATCAAGATAGTTATCTAGTGTGTCGGGTTGTGCTCTGGCCCGTCACCCTCTGTTTGGCCCGCCACTCACCCGCCGACACCCGCCGACACAACTTTCTCCTTAAGCAACACTGACGACGCGCCACGCCTGTCATCTTCACGGCTATTATCTTACCCCACACACGTCCCCTCACTCACGGAGTCTGCTAACGGCTCTGGCCAACCCATCCTCACTTCCTTCCCTCCCTCCCTCCCTCCTTCCCTACGCTGCCTTACAGTACTGCTGATCTCTACCATACTGCCACACACACACACACACACACACACACACACACACACACACACACACACACACACACACACACACACACACACACACACACACACACACCATACCACATATATACCACATTATATACCACCGTTATATACCACATATGTCAGACCAATCCTGGAGTATGCGGCTCCAGCATGGAGTCCCTATCTAGTCAAGCATAAGACTAAACTGGAAAAGGTTCAAAGGTTTGCCACCAGACTAGTACCCGAGCTGAGAGGAATGAGCTACGAGGAGCGACTGCAGGAATTAAACCTCACTTCGTTGGAAGACAGAAGAGTTAGGGGGGACATGATCACCACATTCAAGATTCTCAGGGGAATCGACAGGGTTGATAGAGACAGGCTGTTTAACACAAGGGGCACACGCACTAGGGGACACAGGTGGAAACTGAGTGCCAAAATGAGCCACAGAGATATTAGAAAGAACTTTTTTAGTGTCAGAGTGGTTGACAAATGGAATGCATTAGGAAGCGATGTGGTGGAGGCTGACTCCATACACAGTTTCAAGTGTAGATATGATAGAGCCCATTAGGCTCAGGAAACTGTACACCTGTTGATTGACGGTTGAGAGGCGGGACCAAAGAGCCAGAGCTCAACCCCCGCAAGCACACTAGGTGAGTACAACTAGGTGAGTACACACATACACACACACACACACACACACACACACACACACACACACACACACACACACACACACACACACACACACACACACACACACACACACACACTCCAGTGGATAAGGGAGTACCTAAGCAATAGGAAGCAGAGAGTTACGGTGAGGGGTGAGACTCCGATTGGCGTGAAGTCACCAGTGGAGTCCCACAGGACTCTGTACTCGGTCCTATCTTGTTTCTGATATATGTAAATGATCTCCCGGAGGGTATAGATTCATTTCTCTCAATGTTTGCGGACGATGCCAAAATTATGAGAAGGATTAAGACAGAAGAGGACTGTTTGAGGCTTCAAGAAGACCTAGACAATCTGAAGGAATGGTCGAACAAATGGTTGTTAGAGTTTAACCCAACCAAATGTAATGTAATGAAGATAGGTGTAGGGAGCAGGAGGCCAGATACAAGGTATCATCTGGGAGAGGAAATTCTTCAGGAATCAGAGAAAGAAAAAGACTTGGGGGTTAATATCACGCCAGACCTGTCTCCTGCAGCCCATATCAAGAGGATAACATCAGCGGCATATGCCAGGCTGGCCAACATACGAACGGCATTCGGAAACTTGTGTAAAGAATCATTCAGAACTTTGTATACCACATATGTCAGGCCAATCCTGGAGTATGCAGCCCCAGCATGGAGTCAATATCTAGTCAAGGATAAGACTAAACTGGAAAAGGTTCAAAGGTTTTAACACAAGGGGCACACGCACACGGGGACACAGGTGGAAACTGAGTGCCCAAATGAGCCACAGAGATATTAGAAAGAACTTTTTAGTGTCAGAGTGGTTGACAAATGGAATGCATTAGGAAGCGATGTGGTGGAGGCTGACTCCATACACAGTTTCAAGTGTAGATATGATAGAGCCCAATAGGCTCAGGAATCTGTACACCTGTTGATTGACAGTTGAGAGGCGGGACCAAAGAGCCAGAGCTCAACCCCCGCAAACACAACTAGGTGAGTACAACTAGGTGAGTACAACTAGGTGAGTACACACACACACACACACTCATGTTCCCAATTATTGCTTTCACTCTGGTGCCCCTGTTCACCTAGCAGTAAATAGGTACCTGGGAGTTTGAGAGCTGATACGGGCTGCTTCCTTGGGGATGTGTGTGAGAATGCGCGCGCGCTTGTTAAGAGAAAAATATATGTAATAGAATGGTTAGAAAAGCGGGGCCCAAGAACTAATAGCTCGATCCTGCAGACACGCACAGTAAATACTACACCGCCACGGTCACCCCAGGCAGGCTACGCCACACTGAGGGGGAGAGAGAGATAATAATAATAATAATAGTAATTATATATGTATATATATATATATATATATATATATATATATATATATATATATACACACACATATATACTGTATATATATATATATATATATATATATATATATATATATATATATATACACACACATATATACTGTATATATATATATATATATATATATATATATATATATACACACACATATATACTGTATATATATATATATATATATATATATATATATATATATATATATATATACATATATACTGTATATATATATATATATATTATATATATATATATATATATATATATATAATGAGAGAGATATGACGCCAAAGGCCAAGGCAGGGTGGACACCAGATGGGGCAGTGACTCTAGTGATTGTTATCTTTCTTGTTTGTTGTTGTGAGTGTGGTGGGGGCGGGAGGGGGGGGGGGCGGAGGTAGGGAGCAGTTTGTGGAGTAACGCGATCCCCACCTCCACACGTGCTGCACCTCCCCCCTCCCCCCCCCAACCAACACGAGTTAAAGATGTGAACTTAACATTTGATAACAGAGCACAACCCTCACACAGTTGTAGCATGTGTAGTGAGAGTGACGGACACCGCCTTGACCACTACCTGAGAGTGTGGACATCTAAGAGTCGTTAGAAATATGTGTAGAATAATAAACCTCACATTCTTTGAGTCAGGAAAATACCATTTGTCAAATATTGATACTGTTCTTAAAAGATTTTCCCCATTTTGCCCCCGTAAGATAACGTAAGGTTTTAAGGGTTGACAAATGTTAATCTTCTTGTTTGAGGAGCTGTTCATTTGAGACAGTTAAGCAAGTCCCAGCTGTGTCTGGGTACAAGTGACAGGATGAACAACCCAGCGGTTTTCTTTCTATTGGGGAGTGTTTTACAGGCTGCTATGGCGGTGTGTCCACTCACAGGATGAGTGGCGCTGCCCAATACTGTCACTATGGCGGTGTGTCCACTCACAGGATGAGTGGCGCTGCCCAATACTGTCACTATGGCGGTGTGTCCACTCACAGGATGAGTGGCGCTGCCCAGTACTGTCACTATGGCGGTGTGTCCACTCACAGGATGAGTGGCGCTGCCCAATACTGTCACTATGGCGGTGTGTCCACTCACAGGATGAGTGGCGCTGCCCAATACTGTCACTATGGCGGTGTGTCCACTCACAGGATGAGTGGCGCTGCCCAATACTGTCACTATGGCGGTGTGTCCACTCACAGGATGAGTGGCGCTGCCCAATACTGTCACTATGGCGGTGTGTCCACTCACAGGATGAGTGGCGCTGCCCAATACTGTCACTATGGTGGTGTGTCCACTCACAGGATGAGTGGCGCTGCCCAATACTGTCACTATGGCGGTGTGTCCACTCACAGGATGAGTGGCGCTGCCCAATACTGTCACTATGGCGGTGTGTCCACTCACAGGATGAGTGGCGCTGCCCAATACTGTCACTATGGTGGTGTGTCCACTCACAGGATGAGTGGCGCTGCCCATACTGTCACTATGGCGGTGTGTCCACTCACAGGATGAGTGGCGCTGCCCAATACTGTCACTATGGCGGTGTGTCCACTCACAGGATGAGTGGCGCTGCCCAATACTGTCACTATGGCGGTGTGTCCACTCACAGGATGAGTGGCGCTGCCCAATACTGTCACTATGGTGGTGTGTCCACTCACAGGATGAGTGGCGCTGCCCAATACTGTTACTATGGTGGTGTGTCCACTCACAGGATGAGTGGCGCTGCCCAATACTGTCACTATGGCGGTGTGTCCACTCACAGGATGAGTGGCGCTGCCCAATACTGTCACTATGGTGGTGTGTCCACTCACAGGATGAGTGGCGCTGCCCAATACTGTCACTATGGTGGTGTGTCCACTCACAGGATGAGTGGCGCTGCCCAATACTGTCACTATGGTGGTGTGTCCACTCACAGGATGAGTGGCGCTGCCCAATACTGTCACTATGGTGGTGTGTCCACTCACAGGATGAGTGGCGCTGCCCAATACTGTCACTATGGTGGTGTGTCACTCACAGGATGAGTGGCGCTGCCCAATACTGTCACTATGGCGGTGTGTCCACTCACAGGATGAGTGGCGCTGCCCAATACTGTCACTATGGCGGTGTGTCCACTCACAGGATGAGTGGCGCTGCCCAATACTGTCACTATGGCGGTGTGTCCACTCACAGGATGAGTGGCGCTGCCCAATACTGTCACTATGGCGGTGTGTCCACTCACAGGATGAGTGGCGCTGCCCAATACTGTCACTATGGCGGTGTGTCCACTCACAACATGAGTGGCGCTGCCCAATACTGTCAATATGGCGGTGTGTCCACTCACAGGATGAGTGGCGCTGCCAATAAACTCGTCCCTCGGGGCAAAATTAACAAAAATATTAGTAACTTAAGAGTAGATGTGAGCGAGCGAGCCGGGTCCACCCACAACCGGAGCTTTGCTTCAAGATTCTTTTGTGCTCTATGACAGACCCCAAGACGTTCTTCTAAGGAACGTTTACACAGGTGGAAACTGAGTACCCAAATGAGCCACAGAGACATTAGAAAAAACTTTTTAAAGTGTTAGAGTGGTTGACAAATGGAATGCATTAGGCAGCGATGTGGTGGAGGCTGACTCCATAC
>WNGS01165021.1:0-17321 GCA_020271785.1 Procambarus virginalis | reverse complement strand
GCACTTCCACCATATCATTTGAGGGTTTAGCAGCTCAGTACAGATGAGTGTGTCTTTGATGTATAGGCTGACCCCACCCTGAAGCCGGTGTTTCCTATCACATCTGAAAAGATTGTACTCTGAGATCCATATTTCACCATCATGGTAGTCCTTTGTGTGGGTTTCTGTTAGGGCTGCAAACACTGCATTTGCCTCATGAAGGAGACCATCTATAAAGTGAACTTTGTTGGATTTGCGTGTTTTTATACCTTGAATGTTGGCAAATATAAATGATGTTATCGTGGTAGTGGAAGTGCTGGATGCCTTACTTGGTGTTAATATCTGAGGCTCTGGTAAGGGGGCCACTGTGTTTGCGTCCAGGGTGTGTTGTTTTCGAAGTGATTCGTCCAGTTTCGGTAGTGGGGCGAGTGTTGTGTGGTGTAGTACCTGTGTGTTTGTTGGTAATGTGTATTCCAGACTTGTGGGTATCTCCCTTCCCCTCTGTAATCCTGTGGTGGTTCCATCTGACTGTTCCTCTCTCTTATATTTTCTGCTCTGTTTCTGCCTTCCTCTAAAAAATTGCCAGTAGTGTCATACTGATCTTCCCGTCTATAACGTTGTGTACCTCTCACGTGGAATTCCGGACACTGAAGATTGTAGCATTTTTTGTCCCTAATTGAAAATTGACATAATTTGGGGTGGAAGTATCTACACCCTGTTCCAAAACGGCATGTACCCCTCGCCAACATGTTCCTGCATTTTCGAGGATGCAGAAAATGGCATTTTGTTCCTAATTTCCATATTTGCATATTCCTTTAGCGTAGAATTTGCAAATGTGTTCCGGTTTTGCGTTTTTCAAGGTATTTATATCTGTGTCTGTCTTGTCTACCTCTTTATTGGAGCCATCTCCGCTTTTCGTCCCAATTCCTTCATTTATGCACTCTGTCTCACTGTTGCTCACATCGTTTATATTACCTGACTCTGCAATATTGCTGCTATTATGTACTACAATACCCTCTTCCTCCACATTACTGCTGCGGTTCTCTAAACTATCTGTTCCTGGGTTTTGGTCGTTAACCAATGTTGTCTTTTCCCAGTCTGCATATATCACTGGTAGCTTGTCTGTGAATGGTAATCTCTGTGACTCGGGAATGTTTTTCATCAGTTTAGTTATGTTCTCTAACATTAATCTGTCATCTTTGCAGACCCAGTAAATTCCTTGCCTTTTTGTGCATCCTGGAGATACTTCTGTACAGCCCAGGTGAAATCTCATGTTACAGATGCAACACGTTACGCCTACATTACGTTTTCCCAGTACTCCCGAGCACTCGCCACACCTCTCCATTGTCTGATGTATTGTGTTGTATTTGTGGTTTACTGTGTGGATCACTTGTTGATGTCAGTCCTTTTAACTCTTTATAAAGTTATATGTATATTTTTATATATTTAATATTTATAATACTATATGTATACCGTATATTTGTAATATTATGTATGTTATTTTGTTCAAACTTTATGGCAGGTACTTAGCGTAGGGTAGCGAAGCTGGTCCCCGGTGCGGTACAGGTGACCTCTTGTCGTCCCAGGTTGATGTCAACAGTTTCCAGTTACTCGATTTATAACACTGATTTATTCTTTGCTTGTATTCTTACAAGGGATTTTCCGCCTAATTTCCGGCTTGCAATGGTATTCACTCACTTTATTGCTAATTATTAGATTCACATTTCCATAGTACACTATATGATTTCTGTATTTTATCCCTGTGGGACGTGCCCTGGGGTAGGCCTCGCGTGGCTTGTGGAAACAGCCTACTGATGCCGCCTCTTGCCACTATTCTATATTTCTAGCATTCTATATTTATAATATTCTATGCACGATTTTCCTTCACTTCCAACTTATATGTTGTTGTGGTACCCGTTCCACTTCACTGTTCCACGAATCACCGTTGATTCCCGTTATTTTTTTTCCTCATCACGCACGTACACAAAGCCTCGTGCACTGGCCCACACGTGGTCTCCCGTTTATTATCTATTTAACACAAAGTTCCGTTGATAATGACTGTTTTCAAATTTCCAGCGGGTCACTATGCACTTGTTATGCCTGTAATCGGTAATCCAAGGCTGTGGTCCTAAGAAATCCCGGTTAATGTCACGATTTTAATGGAGCGCACGCGGTACGACTTCCCTCCCTCAACGACTCCCTCAACTCCCTCCCGATTGCTTTGAAATTTTCACACAATGTTCCATTCGCATCAGAGCGGGTTTTTCTATACATATTATATTGATGGTACGTCTGTGACGGAAAAAAACATGCGTTTTTGAAAAATTGTGTTTTTCATGTGTTTTTCATGTGAGAGAAATCTTCAAAACCTCTTTACCGATTGCTTTGCAATTTTGACACAACGTTGCATTTGAATAGGTGCATGTTTTTATAAACTTACTATATACATGCCTCACCTGTGATGGGAAAAAAACATGTTTTTTTGATAAACTGCGCCATCTGTTGGACGTAAGAGCAACACACGCTTTTACCTCCCAAAGTTCTTCACTGATTGTTTTGAAATTCTGACACAACGTTCCATTCGAATATGTGCGTGTTTGAATATGCCTACTATATTGATGCCACACCTCTGACAGGTAAAAACATAATTTAAAGAAATAACAGTGCCATGTGTTGAACGTAATAGCAACACACACGTTATACTAAATATGTTATGATTTCCACTTCAATATTTCTAATTGCATTAATATATTGAATTTTTATAGATTTCGATTTATTTTAATTTTGATTTAATTATTTTGTGTGACATTGTGTTGGAATTGAGCTGTGTTGTTTACCACACCGTTCATTTCATAATTATAAGTATTGATGCCACATTTGTTAAATGTAAAAACATTCTTCTTTTTCTAAGAAACAGCGCCATCTGTTGCACGTAAGAGCCATACACACTATAATAAATATGTTTCGATTCCATTTCAATCTTTCCAATTGCATTGACAAATTAAATTTTCATATATTTCAATTTATTTTCATTTTGATTTAATTATTTTGTGTGATATCGCATTGGAGTTTAGCTGTGTTGTTTACCATACTGTTCATTTCATAAGTATAAGTATAGATGTGTCACATCTGTGACAGTAAAAACATGCATTATTGAAAAACAACGCCATCTGTTGCACGTAAGAACAACTCACGCTATACTAAATACAACCCGTCCTCGCAAATTCGTATCGTCAATATTGACTTATTAAATATGTGCATAGGTGACATACTAAACATAATAGTTTACCTTGAAAAGCTTCATAGAAAACATAGACCTTACCTAATCTTGTTAGTATGTTAAGATAAGCATCTTATAGCTTCGTAATTACAATTGTTACTTAACCTGTTATAGGTATAGGTTAAGTAATAATTGTAATTACGAAGCAATAAGATGCTTATCTTAACATACTAACAAGGTTAGGTAAGGTCGGTGTTTTCCATGAAGCTTTTCAAGGTAAACTATTATGTTTATTATATCACCTATGCACGTATTTAATAAGTCAATATTGACTTTACAAATTGGCGAGGACGGGTTGCTAAATATGTTACCCTTAGATTTCAATGTTTCCAATTTCATTGATAAATTAAATTTTCATAGACTTCGAATTACTTTCATTTTGATTTAATGTTTTTGTGACACTGCTTTGGAAATGAGCTTATTTGTTTACCATACCGTTCATTTTGTGAGTATAGTTTATTTTTTTATTTCTTCATTGTTTTTCATTTCGTTTTTTAATTGTTTTTCTTATATATCAGTGATAGGAACGTCAGATCATTTGATGTTCCCTATTTTCTGATGGGAACTTCAGATCATTTGGGAATGCATTAGACGAAGGAGTAGGGAATGGTGGGGAGGAGGGGACAGGCGAATGGAGAATGATGGGAAGGACAAGGAGAAAGGAGAGTTGGGGGATAGTGCAGAGGACGAGGGAACAGGGGGAGAGGAGAATGATAAGGAGGCCGGGGGGAAGGGGGAGTGGGAGATGGAGGAGAGTACAAGGGGACGGTGGAGTGGGGATTGGTTAGAAGGATAAGGGGACGATGGAGTGGGGGATGGTGGGGAGGACACAGGGATGGGGGAGGGAGGAAATTGTGGGGAGGACGAGGGGACGGGGGAGCGGGAACAATGGGGAGGACTGGGTGACAGGGAAGGTTGTTGTAGCTCAGCAACGCATGGCCGGGTACAGCTAGTACATTAATATTAATATTGCTTTTTATTTATTTGTGTACATATTGCAAGTAAATACACAAATAAGTAAACAGCAATGTTTGACCTGCTGACACGATACTACAAAGATATAAAGATAAATATAGAACAGGATCCAAAAACAGCACTGATTGTTTAATAATAATTCTGAATCCCACCCGGAAATGTTCTACCCAATGAAACTTAATAATTTGCCAATCAGTTTGGATATCAATTTGCTCGCAATCATGATCAGCGTAGAAAGAAGATGGAGAATCATAATTAGATTTTTTCGATATCGCACCAATGTATGTCATTTTCAGAGTCCTCTGGCTGAACTAGGAATTCAGATCCCAACCTCAATTGAAGTTACCCTTGTACAGAAAAATCTTCTCTATCCAATGGTATCATTCACAACCAAATAGGGAATGACGCATATTGAGATATATTGACAGTGATATTAGCATGGATTGGTAGCTGAATGGCTACCCAAACTACTTTTTTTATTAAACTGCTGTATTCTGCACCAAACGTTGCCCTGGTATGCCAAATTTCACACCTCTCTGGGCACTAGTCGTAATTTAACAAAGAGTCAAAGTTGGTAATTTCTGTGGTATTTATGCATTAACGGACGAGAGCCCATTCAATATGGACCTGTTATTTAAGAACCAAAGCAGATTGAGCTCTAATATTTTGTACATTTTCATTTTGGGTCAAGGGCTACTTTATTACAAAATTTCATTAGATTTAGAAAGGGTCGAGTGGTAGCCATAGGTGACTTTTTGGTGATTTCAGATGGATTGACCCTAAAACTAATTACCATGCTCATAAAAAAGTTCACCAGACCAACCCAGTTATAACCCACCTGCTACTCCCATGAACCCTTCTCTTCCTAATGCTAAGTTTGAGAATTCACAATCGGGGATGCAAAACCCCAGTAATGTAATTAATTAGTCTTCAGTAGGTGACAGGGTCAACCACTGACAGCAGATTTTGTACGCATTGCAAGAGGAGAGGTCATGTCGTGACTTATTGCTTTAGTCTGCACCCTAACTTAAGACCTACTGGTCTCATATTTAGTAGAAGTGTGCAGAATATATATAACAAAACATGTTACTGTAGATCCTAAATAGATAACATATTATAATCCCTACATGTATTCGGGAGAAGCATTGTGTAACAATGGTAAATGGAAGGCAGTAGTTCTCTTACGAGACACTGGTGCTTCCCAAACTTTAATTTTAGACAGAGTACTCTCTAATGTTGCAAAGAGAGATATTGGGAAGTCTCCAGTTCTACAGAGCATGGCAGGATGTCAAACTGTACCTCTGATAGATGTTACTATGAGGTCAATCATCACCCCCAGGATATATGCACAGTTGGTGTTAGTAAACAATTGCCCATTCCAGGAGTGGATGTTATCTTGGGTAATGATGTGGCCTTAAATAATGTTGATTGGAAGGTTGACCCCATTTCGTTACCAAATCCAGTTATTTTGAGAGGCAAGCCTGATGTAGAGGTTGTGCTGAGTCTTGTTATGTGAGTAAACAGCCAGATGCAGTGGATGGTGTTATCTACCCTGCCTGTGCTGAGTCTAGTTATGTGAGTGACCAGCCTGCTGTAGAGGATGGTGTTGTCTACCCTACCTGTGCTGATTTGAGTTCTAATAGTGTTCCAGTTGTCAGTTCTGTCACTACCAGGAAAATTGATCTAGAGACCCATACTCCTTCAAGGAGGGGTCGCGCATTTCACCTTCACTTCAGGTGAAGTTTAAAGTAGATTTTCAGGACTCATGTGTGGCCAACCTGGTTGTTGAGAGTGAGTCAATTGTAGAGGTCCCGCCTTGCCCTAGCCTAGAGGAAGGTGATGGGGAGGTCAAAATACCAGTTACTTCCCCGCTCGCTCCCGATCTTGTGTCATTGACTTTGTGTAAGTTAAGTAGAACTGACCCTGAGTTATCAGAGAGTGGCAAGGAGGCAGTCTATGATATAGATCCATTATTGGATCTACATCACAGGAGCTCCAGTATTGGATCTCCTATTGTTGTTAGGAGAGCATTGGGAAACGCTCTCCTTGTTGTTGAAGAGCATGGGTCAGATCAGCTTCTGGCGAGCAGATGGAGAGCTATTGCGCCTCCCTCTTCAGTTGTCTGTGAGGGTCACTCAAATATCTGCCACTACCTTGGATCACTTATGGACTAACATATCAGCTTCCCTTGTATCTGGTATATTCTATGACAGAAAAACTGACCACTATCCTACCTTCCTCATAGCAAACATGGACTTAACACCACCAGAAAGCAAGAAACTTACTTTTCGGTTACACAGTGAATCATCTATAGGCAACCTTACAAATGATCTACACAATATTAACTGGGAATCTAAATTCAGTAATACTCAGGATATAAATTCATTAGCTAACCGCTTCCTCTCCAAAACTCTAAGCCTCTACAACACTCAGTGTCCCCTCCTTACCAAGCAAGTAACTGACAAAAGAATAAAACATCCATGGCTCACAAGTGGCATATTCAAACCAATCTACAAGAAACATGAATATGAAAAGAAACTTATGATTGGTCAGGTTACAAAAGAAGTAGTTAAAAGGTACTCATCAATGCTTTCCAGTATCATAAGAAAGGCAAAACTTTTATAATATGAGAATAGATTCACTGAAGCTAAAGGCAACATGAAAAGCACATGGAAAACCATCTCTAATATCCTAGGAACTAAACAATACACACATAACCAGATAAAACTCTTTAAGGATGGCTATACACCGGCAACTGATTTAGGAATGGTAAATGAATTTAATAGATTCTTTTCATCGGTTGGTGCTAACCTTGTCAGAAAAATCCCACAGACTCGGATACATATTAACAAATTTCTCTCAGGCAGCTATCCAAAGTGTCTTATCCTTTCACCAGTCAGCCCGACAGATCCATCATACACTCACTAAAAACCAAAGCAGGGAACATCAGTGAAATTCCATCCATTGTATACAAGAGCGCCTCCCATGCACTTGCGCCACCTATAGCTCTGCTGTTCAACAAATCCGTACTGTGTCATACCTTCCCTGATATTCTTAAAAAAGCAAGAGTAACGCCAATTCATAAAGGAGGCAATCCGGCAGACATAAACAATTATAGACCAATATCAAACCTACCCATACTATCAAAAATATTTGAAAAAATTATCTACTCCTACCTCATAAAATTCGACATACTCAGCCCCTGTCAGTTTGGCTTTCGGTCCCAAAAGATTACCAATGATGCAATTATTAGTCTCCTTGATATAATGTACTCAGCCCTTGACAAAAATGAGTTTCCGATTGGAATCTTCATTGACCAGAGAAAGGCCTTTGATACTGTTACTCACAACTACCTTTTACTTAAACTCCAGCATTATGGAATCCGAGGCCTTGCCCTGGACTATATCCGATCCTATCTTAGTAACAGACACCAATGTGTAGCCATCAATGATAAAACCTCCCCTACTCTACCAATAACCGTTGGAGTGCCACAGGGCAGCATCTTGGGACCTCTCCTATTTCTTATATATATCAATGATCTGTCTAATGTCTCTAACATTCTTAAACCTATATTGTTTGCTGATGATACTACCCTCATCTATTCATACCCCAACCTAATTACATTAAATAATGTTGTGAATAATGAATTTAAAAAAGTCCATTTATGGATGTCAACTATCAAACTAACACTAAAATAGAAAAGACCTACTACATCTTATTTGGAAGCAAATCAATAAATGCAATTCAGTTACAGATAGACAATATTGATATCAGTAATAAAAATGATGGAAAGTTTCTTGGCCTGTTTCTAGACAAAAGACTTATTTGAGGTGGTTTGCAGTGGTTAACAAACTCTGCTTTCAGACAACACTCAGCCCCCTTGTTTAAATCCCTAAACATGCTAAACATAAACTCACTCCAAACATTCTTTTGTGTCAACTATATTTACAAAACCTTGTTCTTAAATGCAAACCATGCTCTGAAACTCTTCCTGGACAGATGTAATAGGACCCATTATCACTACAACAGAAATAAATATCTCTTTGATATCCCCAGAGTCAAACTTAATCTGTGTAAACACTCTATGCAAATAAAGGGATTTATATTCAAATAAAGGGACCTATAAGCAAATAAAGGGACCTAGTCTATGGAACTCACTCCCTAATGAATTGAAAAGCTGTTCAACTTTTGCCTTGTTCAAAAACAAAAACAAAAATTACCTAATTTCATCTTCATAGTTTCCTAATCTGTGTTTTAAAATTGCTCTGTATCTAGTGTTACACAATCTCTCAATCTCTATGTATCTAATCCAAACAACTTTACCATTGTGATTATTGCTGTCTTCTTATATGTGTTAGCAATATGCTGTATTGTGTATATTATTCTTTGTTGAAATACCATTCAAACTGTCAATGCAATCAATCTGACCTACTTATGTGCTTTAATGTACCTACATATCTCTCTCATTTCATTTTTTTCCTTGCAATGAACCTGTTATCATTTTATAAATTTTGCTAGAATTTACCTACTTAAAATTATCTGTTAGGTTAAGGACCTGCCCAAAACGCTGCATGTACTAGTGGCTTTACAAGAATGTAAACACTATGCTATGTATCCTCACAGACCCAATGTACCTTCTTGTATCTATCAATCTATATAAATAAAAATTGAAATGTTCGTTTGTTCATAATCGCTAATCGCCAAAAGTTCTTCACCGATTGCTATGAAATTTTCACACATCATTCCATTCGCATCCGAGCAAGTTTTTATATGCATACTATATAGATGCATTGTCTGTGACGGGAAAAACATGATTTTTTGAAAAACTGTGTTTTCCATGTGTTTTTCATGTAAGGAAATCTTCGAAACCTCTTTACCGATTGCTTTGAAATTTTGACACAAAGTTGCAATCGAATAGGCGTGTGTTTTATATACCTACTATATACATGCCTCACCTGTGACTAGAAAAAATATGTTTTTTTTTTTAAACATAGCTATCTGTTGGACATAAGAGCAATACTCGCCGTAATCTCAGAAAGTTCTTCACCAATTGCTTTTAAATTTTGACACAACGTTCCATTCGAATACTCGCATGTGTTTATATTCCTACTACATAGATGCCACACTTGTGACTGGTAAAAACATGTTTTTTTTTAAAAAACAGTGCCATCTGTTGCACGTAATAGCAACACACTCACTATACTATATATGTTACGATTCCATTTCAATGTTTCCGATTGCATTGATAAATTAAATTTTCATAGATTACGATTTTATTTTCATTTTGATCTAATTATATTGTGTGACATTGTGTTGGAATTGAGCTGTGTTGTTTACTTTAACGTTCATTTCGTGAGTATAGTTTATTTTTTTATTTTTTAACTGTTTTTATCTCATTTTTTACACAATTTTTCTTATATTTCAGTGATGTGAACATCAGATCATTTGATGTACCCAATTCTCTGATGGGAGATCACATCATTTGGGAATGCATCGGACGAGGGAGTGGGGAATGGTGGGGAGTACGAGGGAACAGGAGTGGGGGATGGTGGGGAGGACGACGAGACATGGGAGGGGGTAATTGTGGGGAGGACTAGGGGATGGTGTAGGGGGAATGGTAGGGAGGACGAGGGGACGGAGGAATGGGGGATAGTGGGGAGGACAAAGAAACGGGGTAGGGTGGAATGGTGTGGAGGATGAGGGGATGAAGAACATCCACTACGGGCTCACCATAGCCCGTGCTACTTGGAACTTCTTGTTACAGGAAGCGAATCTTTAACAACAACAACATGAGGGGATGGGGAAGGCGGGTATGGTGGAGAGGACTGGGAGACCGGGAAAGGGTGCTGTGGCTCAGCAACGCGTGGCCGGGTACAGCTAATATATAAATAAATAAATAAGGGTGTGACCCAGCTTTGAAGGTTTACTGATTGTAAACAGACCGTACTCCAAGCTACTCCAGATTATGTCATGGGAGGACAATTTAGTAAATCTTGTGTAATATTTAATAGTGGTAACATTTGTTCTAGGCCTAAATTGTAAAGTGTTGTGGCCAGTTATTCTTATTCCAAGTGGATTAAAAGTTTAACATTGTGTAATTCAAGTAAAGATGTTCTTAGGGTTTTATTGCAGTGCTGTTGTACCACAGGAGCTATTCTCCCTTGTAGTAACGGACTGAGTATCATCTATGAACAGAATTTATGTTAAGTTCAAGTGTTGAACTGAATTTCAGAGTCAAAGTGGTGTTGTAGGATTTTGTCCGACTTTGAAGCAGATGTTCTCGGTCACAGGTGTGAGTTCCAAGTTGTAATGGGACGTGGATATCAAACGTGTTTGTTTGTTGAGGATGTAGGGTTACAGGTTGCCCCTGGGTGGTTCCCAGGTTATCTGCTTTTCATCTTCAAGGTGATAAGAACCCTAACACTATTGTTGAATTGTTTGATGTTACCAGGAGGAAGTCACTTACAGAGTGAAGTTCATAGTAAGTATTGTCCAGGTTTCAGAGTGGTTCTATTACTTTTTTGGGAGGCCAGGATAATTTTATAGGTTTGTTTTGTCATAAAGTTCACAGTTAGAGGGTGTGAGCTTGTTCTTGGAGCTGCGATTTGAATATTGTGCTTATGAATAATCATGTTCTCTCTTGGCGATCTTTCTGTCTAGGAAGCGACTGATTTATTTGTTCACCACTGATGGTCATCTGAGTCAGTTCAGACAGGTATTCCTTGCACTTGTTTTTGTGGTCCGTGTCTGTTGCGACAGATGTAAAAGGTTTCCTAAGGAACCGACCATGTCGTAGCTCAGTCGATCAAGGCTGCGTCTAGGATGCTCTCGGACGCAGGTTCGAATCCTCGTCACGGCCCTTGTGGATTTGTCTCCTGAGGAGTTTATTTGTATTGTTGGTGGTTTTAAGAGTGAAGAGGTTTCAGAGGTGTTCATGTGATTTAACCCTGTTTCTTCTACTTTTAGTTCCTATTGGCCGAGGCTGTATTTTCCACAGAAGATCCATTGTGGTGGGAGCCGGATGATTTAGCTGTCCCTAAACCAACCAACATCCAATCAACTTCAAATTCGAAGATTAAATCTAGAAAAAAGGAGTACTGGCCAGTGGAAAATCTGTATGAAATATTTACCATGCCGAAAAGGGGTACCTTAGAAGTATGGGACTAATGAGAATTTAACAATGTTCCCAGATAGGTGGAAAATGTCTCTGCTAGATTTTGTTTCCAGAGGGACATTTATGAGGGCATGTTCAAGGAACGTAATTTTCTTGTAAGGAAACAGAATAAGATAATGCCTTGGAGGGATAAAGATATTATACATCCCAAGGGTACAGGTGTGAATCTTTTGAACTGTACTGACAGTGGTGTGGGAAGTATCTGAGTTGTGACTTTTTAATGATTGCCAACCAGACTGATGATTTTGAACCTTGGATAAATAAACTGTATTTGTGTTTTCCATTTTGCCAAGAGATATAACTTGAACCATATGTTATTGATTTCTTGCCAGTTTTTTATAAGTTCAGAATGTTTTCTTTTACATTTTATTTCATTTTCATGCCTGCATAATTATCATTACATGTACTGAATTTTGTACTTACTTTAGATAAAAATGCAATTTATCTTCAATTAATTACATTTTCTCTCTCTGAGATAGGGGTATGTTACAGCCCAGGTAATGATTATGATTACCTGGTTCTCACAGATAATATGTGTAACATAATTTACTCAACCATCTCATATTGTATTATAGTATGTTGTATTTGTATGTATTACAAATGTGTATTTGTATTATTTTTTACAAATAGTGTATTTGTATTTGTTGTATGTTGTATTGTACTGTATAGGTATGAGAGAGGGTATTGAGAATCCTTGTAGGTGCGAACTACTGCTACCAATTCATCACTGGCCCAACTAAATATCATCGTATAAACATGTTAAATTCTACAGGAGGCAAATTACTCACAGGCCCAGTATTAAGCCTGAGGGGAGCTATGCCTGCAGACAAACAATATCAATAGAAATCTAAATTTGTCAGCTGATTATAGAACTCCAGTAGCATGATACTACGGGGATTAAAGCTGACAATAATAACAGAGGTTGAACTTCATATTATCATTTAAAGCTGAAGATGTGGTTCATGAGGCCTCAATGGGAAATCAGTGAACAGTAGCCTAAACAGCTACAAGTCTCTGCAACCAATGTCACTGAATCCACTGCTGTCTCAGAGCCATACTTGACTTTAATGATTGAGCATTCAATCCTCTTAATTTTAAACCAAATGAAACCTCAATTTGTCAGCCAAATAACTCTAGCAAATAAGTACAAGAGAGTTTGACTATATAAATCTGACAACTGATTTTGATACATTTATTATTTAATCAAGATGTATTCCATGGGCCTCAGTATTTATATATCAGTGACCATAAACTGAACAAACTTCAAGTCACTGTGACTAATTTCATTGTTCGCACTGCAATCCCAGAATCATACTTTACTTTAGTAGCTGTACACATTCAGTCCTCTGGGTTAAAAAAATTTATTAGGCTAGAAATTTAGCCTACCAAGAGTTAGCAGGGAAATAAAATCGCACAAGTCTGCCAACCTTTGCAATTCTACTACAGGACATCCATCTTGTACGAACTGATGCACAAATGTGTGATTACTAACGACTAATATCAAATTACCCAAATAATTTATAGGAGGAATATTGGTGTTCGTCAGTCATAAGTATTGGACTTCAACCAGTGTTCAGCCTCCCTGGAATTATGTCAGAAAAACGGACACCATTTACAAACATTTAATACAATAAGCACATAATATTGCTGCTGGATTGTACTAATAAATTAACTCATATCATTGCCATATGTTGCCTCTAAATTCACCAGCTATATTATTGGGGAAATCTTCTTAATACATCAGTCTTTGGACTGTAAACATCATAAAAACATTTCCCCTTGAACCAACTTAATTATCAATACTAAAACAGATTAAATGTGGGCACTCTTTCCCCTTCTTGTTAACACACTTCTGAGGAACAGCTGATGCGTCAGTGGGCGGAGAGCCAGTAGTGGCCATTGTAAATTTAACAGAAGTCTCGCATGGAGCTCACTTCAAGCTCCACACAAAAGTTCCCCTGGACGTAGTGTTATGGGATGTAAAGTACTCCCATTATCAACACATTCATCATATACTGTTATAGGAGGTGGTCTTTTTTATTCCATTTCTCTCTAGCTTATTGTTGGCCAGTAATAATTAGATTTAGGAATTCCAGTCAGAACATGTAGCGAGCCACAGAACTTTATTTAACTCTTATTCAAACAATATACTATATTTCCCCTGATATAGCTGTCATATTTAGGATACTACTATATTATTGTGTGTGAACTTTGACAGGTGAAATTGGAGGGGAATAAGAATTGACACTTACCTAGCCACTAGTAACATGTGGTGAAGTCAGTCTCACCCACGAGAGGAGTATTGACTGGCGTGTTTCATCCATGTTCATACCTGGATGTCTAGGCCATAATCAACTATTCAAATAAGTTGTAATCAATTGTAGTTACTAACATATGTAGTTTTATACTGTAGTGAATGTCTACTAATCATAATTTTGATTGATAGACTATATATATATATATAATTTAATAAACACCCCAGAATGTATAGGAAACGATTGTGGGAATAAAATCATTCATACAAAATCATACAATAAAAATCCACTTTAAACATCATACAGTCCGCTTATAGAAATAAATTAATGTAGGAATAAATCACTATATAAAATTAATATATATACATTAATATTAATTAATAAATATATAAATGTCAAAAAGCAGTTTTCCCTCACAATGATTGTATGACTGCATGACTGTACGCAACTAGTGTGCTTGCGGGGGTTGAGCTTTGGCTCTTTGGTCCCACCTTTCAACCATCAATCAACTGATGTACAGATTCCTGCGTCTACTGAGCTCTGTCATATCTTCATTTGAAACTGTGTATGGAATCAGCCTCCACCACATCACTTCCTAGTGCATTCCATTTACTAACTACTCTGACACTGAAAAAGTTCTCTCTAATGTCTCTGTGGCTCATTTGGGTACCCAGCTTCCACCTGTGTCCCCTTGTGCTGATACCAACCGTTTTTTAAATAGTCCATCCTTGTCTACCCTGTCAATTCCCCCAGAGAATTTTGAATGTCGTGATCATGTCTCCCCTAGCTCTTCTGTCTTCCGCGACGTGAGGAGTACTCCTGAACGTGAGGAATACCCCTGAACTTTTTCTAGCTTCGTCCTGTGCTTGACTTGGTACGGGCTCCATGCTGGGGCTGCATACTCCAGGATTGACCTTACATATGTGCTATACAAGGTTCTGAAGAATTCCTTACACAGGTTCTGAAAGCAGTTCTGATGTTAGCCAGCCTCGCATAGGCCGTTGAGTTATTCTTTTGATGTGGGCTTCAGGAGACAGGTTTGGCGTGATATCAACTCCTAGATCTTCTTCTCTGTCCGTTTCGTGAAGGACTTCATCTCCCATTCGTTATCCAGTGACTGGCCTCCTAGTTCCTCCTCCTCCTAGTTACATTACCTTACATTTACTTGGCTAAACTTTAGCAGCCTTTGACAAACATTCCTTCAGTTTGTCTAGTTCATCTTATAGCCTCATACTATCTACCTCTTTCTTGATCCTCCTCATAATTTTGCATCATCAGCAAACATCGAGAGGGTTTGGTGGGTTCTTACAATTTGTAGACCCTTTCGTGCTTGACATACTCCTACTGGTATCGAAGGTGGCTGACGGATGGATTCGACTTTAGGCATAAAAGCAATAGGCGTGCTATATATAGCAAAGTAGTCTCTTTATATGAGTTATTGGGGCCCCCACCACAAAAGCTGTGATCTATTGTGTTTTAAATATACAATTTAATGCATAATATGCACAGATTCCAAATATGTATTAAATTGTTAAGATCATAAACATTAATTAATTTGGCCATTTACTATATTAAACGTTGACGTTATGCAGGGGTGTCAATCCCAACACAAAATGACTGAGACTCAAGTGTAACATGTATTTGCGCACATGTATTCATTCAAAAGGATACAATAATATATGCATACAGGCAAATATATACAATATACATCACACACACTAATATCACTCCACACAGAACAGAGACATAAATAAATAGATGAATCGTAAGTAGTTTTATTAAATCTAATACTTGTAATAGAGTGATAACTATAATTATCTTTATCATTATATAATAAATCGTTATGACTAGTTATTCCCTCAATAATCATATGGGTTATAACACCGATTTTTCCAGATTCATAATACAAAAGTCAACTTTCTGTTGGTCATAACTAATATTGGTACTTTATTATAAGCACCTCATATTAAGGGATGTCGTTTTTATCTTCCTTTATCTACATTTATTTCGACGTTTCTGTTTCTTCCATAAATCTCGGAGGTGTGTTAACCCTGGCGCACGAGACCACAATGGCAGGAAGAGCGAGGTCAACAGTGTGGGCTCGCCTCGTCGTCATTTCCTCCTTGGCTGTCACTTGGTGTCTGGGGAGGCTGCTCTCCCCACCGTTTGGTAAGCCAGTCACGCTCTCCCAAGATTGTTTATGCACAAGCACTCATAAACATTTTCACAGTTCTCTTGAAACAGGACTCGGTTGTTGCAGTTTCTAAATTAAACCATTCTAATGTGTTAACAAATTTTATTATTCGCCGAATAACCTTAACTTATAATGAAAATCAATATAACAATTACATAGAACGAACTGGAAATTAAGAGAAAATTATATATTAAAAAGAACAATTTGGCGAACTTTAGTGAATTTTTATGAACTAACTACACAAACTCGTTTGAAATTATAGAAATAAAGGAATGTTAACTTTCAACAGAGCTCAGTCACAACAGGCATACAGTCATACAGTCACACAGTCCTATGTCACACAGTTACACAATCCACAATCATAGTCACACAGTTCGGACAGTTCGGAGGCAGTAGACAAGTTCGTCCCAGTCCAAAGGAAAAAATGGAAATGCAGATGAGAAACCTAATCTGCAGTTAATCAGAGTTGTAAGCTACCAAAGCAACAAAGTAACAAGGGTGTGGAGAAACTATAAAAACAACAGAAAACTAAGAGAGACAAAGAGCAGAGGCCAGAATGAATATCAGGGTGAGGAGAGAGGTAGAGAGGCAATATGAAATGACATAGCGGGCAGGCAAAGTCTCAATCCAAACTCTGCACACACCACCAGGAGGAAAACACAGTGAAGAACAGTAATGAAACTTAGGATAGGGGCAGAAAGATTCACTAAAACGATAAGAAGTGTGCAAGGAACTCAATAAGAAAATTCCAGGAGGTCTTCACCTCATAGCAAGGAGAATCCCAGGGATAAGAGAGGGAATATCAAACCAGACACCACTAGAGGAGTTTGTGATTACCAGTGAGGAGGTGAGGAAGCATCTGCTAGATTACATGTGACAAAGGCTATAGGCCCGGAAGGAATCTCACCATGGATTCTAAAGGAAGGAGCAGCTCTGTGCCTGCCTCTCTCCATGGTGAACAACAAATAACTGGTAACAGGTGAACTGCAAAAAATTTGGAAGACAGCAATGTAGTCCCAATATACAAGAGAGGTGATAGGCAGGAGACTGAGCGACAGGCCAGTGTCCCTAACTTGCATTCCTGTAAGATGATGGAGAAGATTGTGCGAAAAAAGCTAGTACACATCTGGATGAAAAACTTTATACCATAACATCAGCATGGGTTCAGAGATGGCAATCATGCCTAACAGGTTTAATTAATTCTAGACAGGCAATTGTACTGCAGAAAGCTTTTGACTCAGTACCACATAAGCGACTAGTGCACAAACTGGAGTGCAAGAGGAGTGAAAGGGAAGGTACTCCACTGGATAAGGGAGTACTTAAGCAGGGACACAGCTGAGTCACCATGAGGGGTGAGGTTCGGGAGTGGCGAGAAAGTCCCCAGTGGAGTTCCACAGGAATCAGTCCTTGGACCTATACTGTTTTGGTAAACGTAAATGATCTCCCAGAAGGAATTGACTCGTT
>WNGS01165020.1:60660-77369 GCA_020271785.1 Procambarus virginalis | reverse complement strand
CCCAAACATGATGTAATCACCCCAGAGGCAGCTAAGTACCCAGTGACCTAAATTGGCCGAAATATACAACAAAACCTAACCTACTAGCTCATCTCGACCTCATTGGTGGTGCCTCCTGAGGAAGCTAACCTGACATTTGCTCCTGCCGCCATCAACTAGTCTACCCCATTCTGCCTGCGTACATGTCTGCTGCTATCATGCAAAACAGTTCTAAGCTCGGTAAGGCTGCAAAGAAAGATAAACACCCTATCAGGATGAACCCAACCGCAGCCAAGCTATCAACAGGAATAACGCGGGCTGTCTCCCCCTAGCGGCAACCGGGGGGGGTTACAGACCCTCCCTGCGTCAACAATAACAAAACATTCCCAGCTGAGTGAAGCGTGTGTCGCCGACTCGAGCCATACAACAGTTATGTAACCATATGGAGCAACTTAAACGAGCTGCCTCCCCATTTCTGACTTTAAGCGTCTCGCTGATAATCCATGGCTCAAATTATTGACTCAGATCCATGATGACAAAAAGTCTATAATCCGAGAGCAGTCGGACCTGATAATGAACTACAGAGTGATGCTTTGGCCATGCACAAGATTAACCAAGATCTGTCTGCCGAGTCGGCCACCTCGAACAGGAATTAAGCTCTCTCAGATCTCGGTTACTAACTCTAAATCAGCAGAAACCTCTAAGAAGCAAGAAGAGATGTTACAAAAGTTAGAGAACCATTTTAACTCCTACAACAGCAACACCCTACCCCAAGACGAATCAGATCAACTTAAGCTCCTTGATTCTGTTATCATCTCATCACTTGATTTTCCCCATGAAACTGACAGGGAAAACTGTACTGCCATCGTGATCCAGGAATTGCGTACTAAGCTGAATTATTCAATCGAAGCAAGTGACATCAAGTCAGCTTATAGAGTGGGTACGAAATCATCTGGCACAAATAACAGGAAGATACGTGTGAAGTTAGATAGCTGCTCCCGCAAGTCTGACCTTATCACTGCTGCAGTCGGTGGGAAATCCAATGTTTATGTGAACGAATGTCTAACCAGATTCAGACAAAATCTCTTATATAAACTACGTGGAATCTGCAAAAGATCCCCTGCTATTAAACATTGTTTTGTGCGCGATGGTAAAATAATAGCTAGGAAGACTGACTCTGGAAAAACTTATGTCATAACCACTGAGGCACACCTCACTTCTTTCCTGGCTGACTGTGGGATAACAGCTGAATAACCAGATCATAATTTGTAGTCTCACATACAACCAAAGTGTACTTAAGCTTGCCTTTCCTTTCCAAAGGTTTTTTAATTTTATTTTTATTTTATTTTTTGTTTGTCATCTTTGCCAGTTTTTTTACTATTAATTATTTGTTCTTAGTTAATCCCCTTGTCACTAAACCTAGGGATCTTATTATTACCCTGTTATATTTAAAGTAACTTGGTATTTTTGTTTTTTGTAATCATTTATTGGAATTAAGTAATAGTATAATTGTTTATATCATCTACCACAGTATCATAGTAAAATCTTCCACATTATATATATATCTCAACCTTTTATTTTTACACTTAGATTTTATTAGAGTAAAATCAAGATTTACTCAGATATACATGTCATCTTTTGTTTTCTTTTTTTTTTTTTTTCGGAATTATCTATTTGAGCTCACTTTGTTTTCTTAGGTTCATACCAACATAGGATTTTAATTAACCATTACTAAGCTAATTATCCTCAAGTTCATTTTACTTATATTATTATTATTTTTCTTATTATTTTTTATTTTAATATTTAGTCAGTCTCCTACTGTTTTTTTTGTTTTTTTATTTTATCTAACTTCTGTGTCCTTCCTGGCTATCTATTGGACTCTATTTTACTTCAATTGGTACTATTTATTGTATTTTGCTTTTATTCTTGTGCTTTCCTATATCATTATCTTGTATCGTGATCCCTCTGCATCTCTATGCACACTGATATTGATCCTGATCAAAATCTTTGTCTAATATCTACACCAACCACGCACTTGATCATCATTATTGCAAGTATTTCACCCCAACCAAGCTAAAAACAAACTCCAAAATAACACCTGTTATCAGTTACAACACAAATGTTAGATCACTTGGTAAACATTTGACGATTGAAATGCATTACTCACAGCACTAGGTACTAACTTATCGTTCATTATTTAACAGAACTTGGCTAAAAAAACTATACCCAAATCTACAACTTAGCTGGTATAAAGCCATTCATAACTGTAGGCCTAATAAAAAAGGTGGTGGCACAGCTATATATTACCGAGATACATTATCTGCAACAGTATTATTAGTGACAGAGATGACTACTGTGAATATACTTTTGCTCAGTTTACAATTAAATCCCTTAAATCCTCTTGACTATTGGAGCCATCTATAGATTTCCCAATACTAACATAGCTTCTTTCTCAGACAACACCTAAGGAATCTTATTATAAACAACAATCTCAACAAAAACCACATCATTCTGGGAGGAGACTTTAATATTGACCTGGATAACAAAATTGCTCTCAAGTTGACTATTTCCTAACAGCATGAACTCCTGTATGCTAATCCCCACAATCACCAAACCTACCCGAGTCACTCAAACATCAGCCACTACCTTGGACCACATATGGACAAACATAACAGCTCCCCTTGTATCTGGTATAATCTACGACAGAACAACTGACCACTATCCTACCTTTCTCATAGCGAACATGGACATAACACCACCAAAAAGCAAGAAACTTTCATTTAGGCTACACAGTGAATCAGCTTTGGGCAATCTTACAGATGCACTTCACAATATTAACTGGGATTCTGAATTCAATAATACCCAGGATATAAATTCATTAGCTAACCTCTTCCTCTCCAAAACTCTAAGCCTCTACAACCTTCATTGTCCCCTTCTTACCAAGCAAGTAACTGACAAAAGATTAAACAATCCATGGCTCACAAGCGGCATTCTCAACTCAATCAACAAGAAACATGAATATGAAAAGAAACTTAGGATTGGCCTAGTTTCAAAGGAAGTAGCTAAAAGGTACTCATCAATGCTTACCAGTATCATAAGAAAGGCAAAACTTGCATATTATGTGAATAGATTCAATGAAGCAAAAGGCAACATGAAAAGCACTTGGAAAACCATCTCTAGTATCCTAGAAACTAAACAACACTCACATAACCAAATAAACTCTACAAGGATGGGGATATACCGTCAACTGATTTAGAAATGGCAAATGAATTTAATAGTTTCTTTTCATCGGTTGGTGCTAATCTTGCCAGTAAAATCCCACAGACTCAGACACATATTAACACATATCTCTCAGGCAGCTATCCAAACTCTCTACTCCTTTCACCAATCAGCCCGGCAGATGTTGTGTCCATCATACACTCTCTAAAAAAAAAGGCAGGGAACACCAGTGAAATTCCGTCCATTGTATACAAGAGAGCCTCCCATGCCCTTGCCCCACCCATAGCCCTACTGTTCAACAAATCTATAGAGTGTCACACCTTCCCTGATATCCTCAAAAAAGCAAGAGTAACGCCAGTCCATAAAGGAGGCAATCCGGCGGACATAAACAATTATAGACCAATATCAAATCTACCCATTCTATCAAAAATATTTGAAAAAATTATTTACGAACAGCTCTATTCCTACCTCGTAAAATTCGACATACTCAGCCCCTGCCAGTTTGGCTTCCGGTCCCAAAAGAGCACCAACGATGCAATCATTAGTCTCCTTGACGTAATCTACTCAGCCCTTGACAAAAATGAGTTTCCGATTGGACTCTTCATTGACCTAAGAAAAGCCTTGATACTGTTAATCACAACTACCTCTTACTTAAACTCCAGCATTATGGAATCCGAGGCCTTGCCCTTGACTACATCCGATCCTATCTTAGTGAGAGACACCAATATGTAACCATCAATGATACAACTTCTTCCACTCTACCAATTACCGTTGGAGTGCCACAGGGCAGTATCTTAGGAACTCTTCTATTTCTTATATATATAAATGATCTGCCTAATGTCTCTAATATTCTCAAACCTATATTGTTTGCTGACGATACTACTCTTATCTATTCAGACCTCAACCCACATACACTAAATAATGTTGTGAATAATGAATTAAAAAAAGTCCACTTATGGATGTCAACTAACAAACTAACATTAAACATCGAAAAGACTTACTACATCTTATTTGGAAGCAAATCATCAAATGCAATTCAGCTACAGATAGACAACATTAACATCAGTAATAAAAATTATGGCAAGTTTCTTGGCCTATTCCTAGACAAGAGACTCAACTTCAGCACCCACATTCAACACATAACTAAGAAAGTCTCTAAGACAGTTGGTATACTCTCCAAAATCAGATATTATGTATCTAACTCTGCTCTCTCTCTCTCTCTCTATTATGCTCTAATCTACCCCTATCTTAATTATGGTATCTGTGCATAGGGGTCTACCACTGCAAACCACCTTAAGCCCATCATCACCCAGCAAAAATCTGCTATCAGAATAATAACTAACTCTGCTTTCAGACAACACTCAGCTCCCTTGTTTAAATCCCTAAACTTGCTAAATATTAACTCCCTCCACACATTCTCTTGTGTCAACTACATTTACAAAACCCTGTTCTTAAATGCAAACCATGCTCTGAAACTCTCTCTGGACAGATGTAATAGGACCCATTATCACCACACCAGAAATAAATATCTCTTTGATATCCCCAGGGTCAAACTTAATCTGTGTATACACTCTATGCAAATTAAGGGACCTAGTCTATGGAACTCACTCCCTAGTGAATTGAAAAACTGTAAAACTTTTGCCTCATTTAAAAACAAAACCAAAAAGTACTTAATTTCATCTTCTTAGTTTCCTACACTGAGCTTTATTTTTTGCTCTGTACCTAGTGTTACCCAATCTCTTAATTCTTATGTATTTAACCCAAACAACCTTATCATTGTGTTCATTGCTGTCTTCCTTTATGTGCTAGCCATTTGCTGTATTGTGCCTACCAATTTTTGTCAACTACCATTCAAGCTTTCATTGCAATCAATCTTAGCTACCTAAGTGCTTTATTATACTGTACCTACTATTTTCTCTCATTTTTTTCTATTTCTTGCCATGTAACTGTTATCATTTCTTTTTTATAATTTTTGCTAGTATTTACCTACTAAAAATTTTCTTTGATTAAGGACCTGCCCGAAACGCTGCGCGTACTAGTGGCTTTACAAGATTGTAATTACCATATTATATATTCTCACATTCCCAATGTACCTTCTTGTATATGAATAAATAAATAAATAAAAATAAATAAATAAATACTTACAGAATTAGCAAACTTCGTGCTCTGAAAAAAGAAAGCTAATTCCCTACCTAAGTAAATATCATCATCTCTGACCGACGTGTAGGGGTGCGAGTGTCAACTAGTGACAAGAACTGCTGCTAAGGTCCCAACTCAGCAACGTAGTCCGTGCTAGAGGAACTATGGCCCTCTGTATCCTCCTTCGGTGGGATTGTAGAAGATAGGGTGCTTTGACCCGAAGACAAATCAAAGTACCAGGGTACCAATATGATGATCTGCCGAAATATGAGAAATATCCTAGGGACAAAAGGTGGTAAACACGAGTAATAACACTGAGGGAGGGATGACCAATTAAGAGAATGACTGAGGCCTTCAGTCACCACGTAATCCAAAGTTAACCAACACTCACCATATGCTACTCTCGGAATGCACAATACACACAGCACCATATAAATGAAAAGTAATGAAAATATTGAAAAGCAACTGTAGCAAAGCAAAGTACACTTACCACAAATTGATTTTCTAGTACTAGTACCTGAGTGAAGCTCCTTGGACAGGCCCCATGAAATGTGATGGGAAAAATGTAGGAGTGTAGATGGTCGACAGTCTTCCTAATGGCTGGTGCTAATGCCTGTCACATTTACAAAAAAAAAAAAGAGACTGCTTGGCTGTTGTCTCCTGTGGTAAGTCAGAGGGAGGAACACGTAAAACAAATCGTATAAAAAATGAAACTTTAATTTACTTTAAACACAAATAAAAAATAAAGACAAGTCCCATGGCAATGTACAGTGCAAAAAAGACTAATACAAGAACACAATATAAAATAAAATGATGATAATACAAAATAGTAAATGGTGCTGAGAATATGGGCGCTAGCTGAGAAACATCCACCTGATACACAGTGTACATCAGTTAGTTGTTCACTGCTTGAGAGCACAAGGATATTCTGACTATAATGGCTGGATCAGGTCCAGACATCGACTCAGGTACATGGCGCTGAGGTGCAGAGGTGCAGGTGTGCAGTCGGCGGGTCACCAATCAGAAGCAGGCAGGCTGGGAAGGGTTGTTTGCTGGTTGACGACGGGTGGTGAGCCGGCGTGGAGGGAGTGGAGTAGGGGGGTACTTTTTACATTTTGCCTCCTGGTCAAAACGTTTTGCGCTACTGGTAGACGTATCTTGAAGGTAGCATCTTATTCTTGTAGATATGCAAGTAACTTTATGTAGGGAAGAGCAGGCTCAATCTCTCTTGAAAGAAATTATCGTCACACCTTGTATCCTGCTTATGTGGACCAAGGCTTTTAACATTAGATAGTGTGGTAAAGTAATTATTATTATTGTTATTGGTGTGAATGTATATGGGGGATTGTTAAGGGGTTAATAAATAAGTAAGTTAGTTAAAGGAGTATCCATTTTTCCCGTGTAGGAGATCTATAATCAACCTTTAGGCTGACAATTGCAGTAATAAGCCACTATAAGTTTATTTTTATATTTTTGTTGGGGGCCGGGCCTTTTAGATCTTCCGTAACTTGAGTAAATCTCAGTACTAACTACTGACCCTTCACTAAATTAGTTTTAGATTCCCAATAGTACAAGCCACCATTTATAACAAGTGGTTGGCCAGACGGGGAGGAACTTTATAATTGTAACAAATTAAATTTTTGAGTGCCAAAACTAAAAATTCTTTTTTCTGCAGAACGGTTGTGTGTTAGCCTAGGGCCCAGCTCATCTAGCAAAGGATTGCACTGACTGGACACCCAGCTGGATCCCTTCACGATTGAGGTAAGTGTGGCCTTGTGTTAGGGGCCGTGCAAATTTTTGTTTTTTTCCAATTTTTATTTTTTAATTTTTTCTTTGGCTAGGAGCTAAAATAATTAGTGATTGGAGGCTAAAATGAAGGAACTGGCAGAGGATCCTTCAGTGGTAACTTAAAGAAACTTACCAAGTCTAATTTAGTATTCTTAGGCAAGGAATTTGGCCTAGAATTAAATGACGCGGGTAAAAAGTGGACTTTGGTGAATGAAATATTACAACATTGTATTGATCAAGAACTGTTGGCAAGTGATACACCTTTATGCCAGCCTAGCCAAGCGGAAAGTGCAGCTCATAGGGACAGAGAGTTAGCTCTAGAGTTAGCAAAAATAAAATCTGAGGAGCAAAGACTCAAAACCGAGGAGGCTAGAATTAGAGCGAGTACCACCGGACCACCACCTGCCGGGGATTCAAACCCCAGGCATTATGAGAAAAAGCATAACTTGCCTGAATTTTCAGAGTCAGACCCTGAAAGGTTTTTCAACCATTTTCAGAGATTGGCCATGTCCATGACCTGGCCAAAGGAAGAGTGGGTGAAAATCCTACAGGGAAGACTTAGGGGTAAAGCCCAAGATATTTTTATAAATATGCCTGACAACGAGTGTTTTGAATATGATAAAGTCAGGGAACGAATTTTGAGGGCATATGAAATTACTCCTGAAGCTCACCGCCAAGCTTATCGCAACCTTAGGCCTACTCACAACCATCCGCTCACTGAATTTGCTAATGATCAAATTAGATTGTTTGATAAATGGATTCGCTCGGCTAAAGCCGAAACATACGAGGCACTGAAGAATTTGATTTTAATGGAACAGTTTATAGATAATATGCCAGGGAATATCACATTACATTAGAGGAAGGATAGAGGTAGATTCTAAAATAGGGGATTTGGCCAAGATGGCAGAAAACTACCAGTTGGCGGCCAAAAGGCCCAATAAAATAATTATACCCCACAGAGTAGCAAAACTTATACCCACAGCCAGTCCAGACCAGCTCATTCTAACCCTTTAACTAATGCACCTTCTGTTTCAGACATAACTAACCTTGTTAAAGTGTCTAGCCCCACAACACCTAAGGGTGAACCGAAGGGTAATCCTGTTAGTAATGTCTCTTCTCCCCGACGTATTTGTGGTCACTGTAAACATTCAAACCATGTTATTAGCCGTTGTTGGCAACTGTACCCGGAAAATAGACCCAATGCTCTCATTGTGACACAGTGCTTGAGGCCTTCTGAAGGGTTAGGGAGTAAGACCTCCAAGCCACAAGGGTTGGACTGCAGATGAGATAAGATCAGACTTGCGGGAGATGCTATCTAGTTTAATTCGAATTCTACGGTTATTCACAACAGATGATTTGGTACCCACCCTATAAGCTGATTTGATGTGATTTTTTTGGATTGAATACCTTAACTTATCCTGCAATTCCTTGATCACGATGGCAGCACAGTCTTCTCCATCAGTTTCATGGGGAAAATCACGTGAAGAGATAATTACAGACTCAAGTAGTTTATGTTGGTCTGTTTCGTCTTGGGTAACAGTGTGTTGCTGTTGTAGGTTGTTCAGATGGTTCTCAAACTTTTGCAACATTTCTTCCTGTTTTCTAGTGGTTTCATCTGGATTGAAGTTAGTAACTGTGTTCTTGAGAAGGTTCAATTCTTGTTCGAGGTGGACGACTTTGGTAGATAGATCTTGATTATTCTTGAGTAAGGCTCCAGCTTCATTCTGCAAAGATAATAATGAGCCTTGCAGGTTCATTATTAAAGCCGACTGCTCTTTGATTACTGACATTTGGTCTTCATGTACTTGGGTTAATAGCTTGAGCCAAGGGTTATCAGCAAGGCGCTTGAAGTCAGAACAAGGGGCAGCAGCTCGTTTAAGTTGGTCCATATGGCTACACAATAGTTGCATGGCCCGAGTCGGAGACAGCGCTGCGCCCAGCTGGGATTGGATAAAGACTATACCCAACTCTACAACTTAGCTGGTTATAAAGCCATTCATAACTGTAGGCCTAATAAAAAAGGTGGTGGCACAGCTATATATTACCGAGATACATTTATCTGCAACAGTGTTATTAGTGACAGAGATGACTACTGTGAATATACTTTTGCTCAGTTTACAATTAAATCCCTTAAATCCTCTTTGACTATTGGAGCAATCTATAGATTTCCCAACACTAACATAGCTTCTTTCTCAGATAACCTAAGGAATCTTATTATAAACAACAATCTCAACAAAAACCACATCATTCTGGGAGGAGAATTTAATATTGACCTGGGTCAACAAAATTGCTCTCAAGTTGACTATTTCCTTAACAGCATGAACTCCTGTATGCTAATCCCCACAATCACCAAACCTATTCGAGTCACTCAAACATCAGCCACTACCTTGGACCACATATGGACAAACATAGCAGCTCCCCTTGTATCTGGTATAATCTACGACAGAACAACTGACCACTATCCAACCTTTCTCATAGCGAACATGGACATAACACCACGAAAAAGCAAGAAACTTTCATTTAGGCTACACAGTGAATCAGCTTTAGGCAATCTTACAGATGCACTTCACAATATTAGCTGGGATTCTGAATTCAATAATACCCAGGATATAAATTCATTAGCTAACCTCTTCCTCTCCAAAACTCTAAGCCTCTACAACCTTCATTGTCCCACTTTCTTACCAAGCAAGTAACTGACAAAAGATTAAACAATCCATGGCTCACAGGTGGCATTCTCAAATCAGTCAACAAGACACATGAATATGAAAAGAAACTTAGGATTGGCCTAGTTTCAAAGGAAGTAGCTAAAAAGTACTCATCAATGCTTACCAGTATCATAAGAAAGACAAAACTTGCATATTATGTGAATAGATTCAATGAAGCAAAAGACAACATGAAAAGCACTTGGAAAACAATCTCTAGTATCCTAGGAACTAAATAACACTCACATAACCAAATAAAACTCTACAAGGATGGGGATATACCGTCAACTGATTTAGAAATGGCAAATGAATTTAATAGTTTCTTTTAATCGGTTGGTGCTAATCTTGCCAGTAAAATCCCACAGACTCAAACACATATTAACACATATCTCTCAGGCAGCTATCCAAACTCTCTTCTCCTTTCACCAATCAGCCCGGCAGAGGTTGTGTCCATCATACACTCTCTAAAAACCAAGGCAAGGAACACCAGTGAAATTCCATCCATTGTATACAAGAGCGCCTCCCATGCCCTTGCCCCACCCATACCTCTACTGTTGGGTCCGTAGAATTACCCAAATCTACCCAAATCTACCCAAATGTACCCAAATCTTCCTAGCATTACGTAAGTAATGAAGAAATATGATATATTTACTTACTGTAATGTTGGTGCTGGACGTAGAACACGATCAAACCTATTTTCACTTTGAAATAATGTAATTTCATATCGAAATTCGAAGTAAATATGTAGCAGGTGACGCCATAGGAAGTCGACGGTCCAAGCGACAAAAATTGTGGAGCGACTTATCCAAGATATATGGTCGCCTGGAGAGTGTTTGCTGCCATGTCAGCCTCCTGTACACAGTGATCCAGTCGTCGCACTTCTTTGCTCAAATTGTCGCAAATTTAATTAATGATATTAACAAGTAGAATGGGTATGTGTAATAATATCTTTCATAAATACCCACAAAACATTTAATATTTATTTAAAAAAATGTGTCTGGAAGTTAAATCAACTCCACAGGACAATCATTTTGCTATATAGATACTATCGTTATTCGTTTGTATGCGTTCGCTACTTAAACTACTCATGTCCTTTTCGTTCATAGAACACCGAACCTAACACTCTCTTATATATTGCTTAGTTAATAGAGATTCGCAAATAAAACTTATATTTGTATATGTTATTAGAAAGGCAGAGATAAAATAGTTTTTGTGAATCCATCACAGAGATTATATCTTATTAGGCAGGAAAGATATTCATATTTTAAACAAGGTTTCTTGGCCGACGCTCTCCCTATCGATGGGATCTATGATCTTTCGAAGATCAATGTTAATTTAATCTAAATATTGTAATAAACGAAGTTTTCAATGTCATAATAAAAATAGAAATATAAGCTGAAGATATATGCCTTTTTACAGTTACGTGATGGCTATCTCAGGGAGTGTGAAGGCCTGCAAACAAGTGAAATAATTGTGTAATTCATTTGCATATGTGCAAAGTAACATCAAAGGTCTATATGTCAGCATAAACAAAGATGTAGACGATAATGTGACTACATTTCAAGGAAAATATATCTTAAATGAAAGCCAAGACATGGTTAAATAAATAGCCAATTAATACCACACCATCGCCGGTGTCCGGACAAATGAAAACTTCCAGTGCATCAGTGTCTTGCCAGGCGGGCAATACAGGCTTCACAATTCAGAAAAAAATTAGTAATTCAGAGAGATGCGTTGATAAACGCAAAATATTTTATATTTTAAATACAGATATAAACTTTGTTTTCAAACGTTTATTGTAACAATATCTCGAGTATAAGAATCAAGATATATTTTTGGACTTCACAATTTCCTATAAAATTGCATTGCTAGAATGTTTTATGTATCATTTATACGCTCTGTGTTTGATTACAATGCTCTACATCTCACACTGTATACTGAAAAAGAGCTGAAATCTCTTGAAACCTTGCAAAATGAAGCTATGCGTCTCATCATTGGAGCTCCAAAGTCCACGAGAATAGTTAATATGAGAGCAGAGTTAAAATTACCTACCATAATTCAATTTCTTTCTTTATTATGCACCCCATACCCATCCCGTGGGCGGTGGTGTAAAGGATACAGAGGCACATAATCGGTTCAGGAACTGAACCCTCTAGTTCGTTTAGCTAAGCAAATAACAATGTTTGACGCTAGTTACAAAATTATCAATGTTGTATACACATGTACACACCCTCATACATACATGTACATATATATATACGTATACACATATACATACACATACATATCTAATCACCCACACAAATACACACATCAAGAATCTTTGTGTCACAAGTGACACAAAGAGGTGTCACAAGTGACACTACAAGAGGCTCACAACAGTCACTATACAAGGCACTTTACATCTATAGTGAGTCACACAGTTACTAGTCTTGCTGCACACCCACCCAACTGGGCGGCAGCTTTACAGTCATGTGCATGCATTACCGACAGTAAGCAAATTTTGGATACTTCGCTAAAATTTCGGGCAGCACATCATTGTGAATGAAGTACTTACACATTTCTTGGACACTATTGATGGTGTTATCTCTAAATTCCGCAATTTTTTTCACATTCCATTATATAAAGTGAGAGAATTTTGTCTATTAGCACAGTTTTCGGCGTGAAGGCATTGAGTAGATCTAGGCAACACATGAAGTTTCAAGCTAAACTTTCTAATATGCTGCACTCAGCTGAGGTTCATAGAAGAAGAACGATATCTGATTATGTATTTTGGTTCTACAAGGTAGCCAACTCCATCAAAATATTAAATATGTACCCAACTCAAATAATGATTAATCAACCAATTACTCCATGGGATAACTGGGATCTATCAGTTGATTTTTTAAATGCGCCCAATAAAAGATAGTGTGCACTCTATTAAAACAGTTAACACTGAAAAGCATCACTGAGAGTACTCAGAGTATGGGTAACGATGTGTATCAGTGCTATACCGACGGCTCTGTAGAAGAAGGTGGACGATGTACCGGATGTGCATGTAATATATTTGAACAATCGTCTCTCGTACATACAGCAATGAAGCGCGTCAATGACTGGGCAAGTACAACTCAAACCGAACTTGCAGGCATATACCTTGCCACTGAATTTTTAAAAGACAAAGGCAGTGGACTTATATACTGTGACTCGCAGAGTGCACTCCTGGCATTGAACGCACATAGTAGTGACACCCAGAAAATAGTCAGTGATATTCGAATGAATGTTTTATCTGCTAAAGAAAACAGATTTGAAATTAAATTCCTATGGATACCATCACATGTTGGCATCTCAAGGCATGACACTGTTGATATGCTTGCAAAGACAGCCTGTAGAAAACCAGTGGTAGAAATTTATATGGGTGTTTCATTAGCAGTGACAAAGAGCATACTTAAACAAATATCTAATGAAGATCTCACCGACCTAACAAATTCACAAAGACCTGAAAGTTGTAGCATTAAATATTATGATAGATATCGTGAGGAGACATTCACATATGGGACTAATAGAACAAGAACCCGGCAATGTGATATTATAGTGGCCAGAATACGCCTGGGATATAGACGTATCTGGCAGCTTTCTCAAAACCCAAATGTCGAGTACACATTGTGTCAACTTTGTGAAAGAGAAAACATGCACTCTCTTGAACATTATATTGTAGAATGTCCCATATTGGCTGACTTTCGCCCCCCTGGGCTAAGGTATGCTGAACTGTGTAATTACTACATGAGTACTGGAACACTTGATGATATATTGGACTTGTACCCAAGATTGACCATGTAATGTATCAATTATACAATGTATGTTTGTGATATAACTATATAACCTGAGCTTGTAAAAGCACCTTAATCATCTTCAGTGATTAAGTGCTTAATTGCACACTAGTTTCTCTGTCAGCTATCTCACCCTGTCAGAGTAAAAGAGACAAATGTATGTGAATGCATGTGTGTGAATATATGCATGTATATATGTATATGTATGTATATATGTGTGTGTTTGTATATGTATGTGTATAAAGTACTTATGGAAGCTGATCAGAATTGCATTTCACCTTTGTAAATGCACATTAATGACACTTCAAACACTTTATGTAAGGCATACGTAAATCTGTGTATCTATCTATCTATGTATTTCCGTATGTAGGTTAGCTCAGCATTTTAAAAGTACCGAATCACCTTCTGTGGTTGATTGTTCAATAAATCCCTGAACTATATGTTTAACTGATCTCTAACCCTGTCCATGGAGGACAGAAGAAAATGTATATATGCTGGTTAGCATTGTAAATGTGTGGCCACGTCTGTGGTAGAAAATAATAATAAAAAAAAATCCTTCTCAATGTGTTGTATACCATGAAATGATTATACATTGTTCTGTTGTGAACATTGTATACAGGGCCTTAGGATATACATCCCCACAATAATGAACTAACTCCCAGGTACCTAATTGCTGCTAGGTGAACAGCAGTTCATGTAGCAGTGAACACCACCTGCCAGCTCACCTAGTAATGAACACCACCTGCACATCGCACCGCACCACTTGCCAGCAGGTGCAGAAGTACGATGGAGAGAGCAAAGTATACAATATTTCAAGTATAGGTATAGAGATATATTTAGGATTTAACGTTTTTCTATAATGTTTCAACAATACCTTTATTTGATGGTGCTACATAACCTTCCTGGCTTGGTGCCTTCTTTGATAATTACTTACATTTATTGAAGTTTATCATCATCTTTTACAAAAAGAAATTAACATAAAAATGTAGTCATTTTAATACACAACAGGCATAACTGTGGCGTGCTTATCTCTGAAGCTAGACACAGGTATAATGAAATAATCAATGATGGAGTCAGAGTTTGTCTCCTGTGGATTCCTTCCCATATTGGTCTCCGAATGCATGATGGAACTAATGAGTTGGCCAAGACTTTTGCTCGTAAAGAGGGAATTGATTACCAACTTGGACTGTCTTTGAGCAGCCTGAGGGCAGTAATATTCCGGGAACATCAACTAAATTTCGGAGACTTGAGGCAAAGTGAAATTCACACCAGTTACTCCATCTATCATTATTCTATTATGCAGGAAGAACCGCACGTCTATGGGTCATCCAATAAGGTTAGCAGACTTCTTGATCTTACCACCTCTAGGCTTAGGCTCGGCTACAAGTACCTCTGGGAGTTTGCAACATCTGCTGATGTAGATCTGACTAAATATAAACTCTGTCAGCAGAACTATTCGCATACTTTGCGTCATTATATAATGGAATGTGAAAAAATCACGGAATTTAGAGATAACACCATCAATGGTTTCCAAAAATGTGTAAGCACTTCATTCATAATGATGTGCTGCCCGAAATCTTAGCGAAGTATCCAAAATTTGCTTACTGTAAGTAATGCATGCACATGACTGTAAAGCTGCCGCCCAGTTGGGTGGGTATGGAGCACATGACTGTAAAGCTGCCGCCCAGTTGGGTGGGTGTGGAGCACATGACTGTAAAGCTGCCGCCCAGTTGGGTGGGTGTGGAGCACCTGAATGTAAAGCTGCCGCCCAGTTGGGTGGGTGTGCAGCAAAACTAATAACTGTGTGACTCACCATAGATGTAAAGTGCCTTGTATAGTGACTGTTGTGAGCCTCTTGTTGAATCACTTGTGACACAAAAGATTATTGATGTGTGTATTTGTGTGGGTGATTAAATATATATGTGTATGCATATATGAATACGTATGTATATGTACATGTATGCATGAGTATATGTATATAACATTAATAATTTTGTAACTAGCGTCAAAAGATTATTATTTGCTTAGCTAAACGAACTAGAGGGTTCAGTTCCTGAACCGATTATGTGCCTCTGTAATCCTTTACACCACCGTCCACGGGATGGGTATGGGGTGCATAATAAAGAAAGAAATTGAAAAACAGAAGTCGATATGTATGTAAATTATGATGCCGGATAAGATCACTATTAAGAACTTAATTATAAACCACAATATGTTCTGTATCATCAAAAATTCGGAAACATATCATATATTTCAAATATTTGTAATTAAAGTATTTATTTAGGAAATATGTATTTAGTTTCCCTAGTTAGCTCTGAGAACACATATTCTTGCAGCAAGAATTTCTTTCCACCAATTTGAGAGGTGCTAATGAGACTATAGTCTCGACCCACTGGACAGGTCATGAACAACAATCAACTATAGCACCATCTATGTCAGAAGATATTCAAAATGTTCTTGATATCATTCAAATTGTCAAACGAGAACAGAATACATAAGTTGAGTGATGTCAAAGGAATCATATTGACTGACCGAGCCCCATTGTAAATATTTGTGCTTCCTGACCATAAAGTTACCGCCACGGTCTAGGGTAAGAGACGGATGTACCCAGTATACAAGCCACGCTAGCTATTAGTTCATATAAGCTGACAACTTACCCAGATAAACAAAACTTCCTAATAATATATATCAATTAATACAAATGAAATGTTTAAATCGTGATTATATATATGTATCACGTGGACAATTTTTAATGTAATTTTTCCCCAGATATTCGGGCTCCTTATTATGCTTCGTCTTGAGGCAAAGCCCAATACCTTACGCCATATTTGATGCTCTGTCCACAGATCATTCTCCTCTCAAATCATATACACTGATGGTTCCTACACCGCCCCCACGGGTGCAGTGCAGGTGCAGTTGCCTCTACCATCAGACAGAACTATTTGCCTTCTTCTTACACTAAAATTGTACAAGTCTCTAAACTTGATGCATTAATTGTAAGTGATTTATCATCCTAAGTACGCTTAACACTCTCAGACACAATTGTAACATGACCGAGTCTGAAGCTAGACAGAGA
>WNGS01165020.1:14407-32222 GCA_020271785.1 Procambarus virginalis | reverse complement strand
AAATCACCCGAATCATGGGAGATTCGAACTCGGGTCTCATACGTACCGTTTGCCTCGTACATACACGTGCTTTTACACCTTCAAATTAATTCATCTCATTAATATATGAACAATGCACTGATTTCTTTGCATTATTCAATGCCCAATAAGTAATAGGAAGCGTACTTACCCCTAGGTACCCCCCCCCCTTTCGTACCCCCTAGGTACCCCCCCCTTTCGTACCCCCTAGGTACCCCACCTTGTGTACCCCCTAGGTACTCCCCTTGTATAACCCCCCTTGTATAACCCCCCTTGTATCCCCCCTTGTGTACCCCCCTAGGTACACACCAGAGCGCATGTTCCGTTCACCATCTATTCCGTTCACGTGCATCATATATTCCGTACGCTCGTACATGTTATGCAACCCGTCCGTCTAATACAACGTCACATTTTGACGCATACTTACCTATGGCCAAAAAATCGTCGCACTAGAAAAAATTGTAGCGGCTCTCGAAAATTGACATAACTGTCCCGTTTTCGGTTTTGGGTCCTCTGGTAGGTTTGGATAAGGGCACTTTAGTGCGACAGTTTTTTGACGTTGGGGAACCTTAGGAGAATGGGTTATAACGCAGCCCATACACGCACACTTCATAATCCAGACAACATATGCTCCGCACTACGAACCTGAGTCCCTGTTTGATGTACCACGGCCGCCACCACCATCTGCACCTCCTGAACAGTAACGTGCTCCTCCTCCTCATCTTGCAACACTTTCTTCCCACAAACAAAGGTCTCTGCACTTAGCTCTTCCCAGGAGTCCTGTATCGCTGGTAATTACTGCGCGACATGGTACGACAACTCCCCTCTGCAGGAACGCCCACTACTGGTAATTAGTGTCATCACTCTTCCTTGGGGTTCCTCTTTAGTTCCTCTCGAATTGTACGCATCCAGAAAGTTTGGAACTATGATAATCAAGTGTAGGATAAACCATATATTGTTGGTTGTACTGAGCTTTATAATGGCACAATGGCAGCTGTGGTGAACATCTCACCACAACTGCCAGAACAGGACATCTCCAGACACACAACAATCTCAGACACAATGGGAGATTATTGCAAGTGACCATTTCGAAGGCTGCTAGCTGTGGTCATTTAAACAAAGGAGAGAGCGGGTCAGATTAACCAACCGTTTGTCCGTCAGCAAGTGAGGTCGCCACTTGGCACGTCTTGTGACCGCCAAACAGAAGGAAGCCGGAAGAAAATCCTTTTTTCTATGGATAATTCGTAGACTCAGCTGATCATAGGCGAACGAGCATGTTAGACAAGCAGTCCAGACTGGGCGCTCCACTGCACTAGTTGAGTGTTTCTGTTCCTTCTGCCAAAGGACTGAACCACTTAACATTGGAACCCGAAATGCCGAGTTAACATCAGGCACACACTAAAGTTAATCTAGCTTGTACCTGGATGGGGTTCTGGGAGGTCTACTTCCCAAGCCCGGGGGTGGGGCTTGGGGAGACTTGGGGCCAGGCTTGACTTGTGAGAGATTGGTCCTATAAATAATAGACTGTTGCTTGGGGTGGCCCGCTGGCCCACATATCCACCACAGCCCGGTTGGTCCGGCACTTCTTTTAGAAAACTGTCCAGTTTTCTCTGAAGATGTCCAATTTGTTCCGACAAATCTCTTAAGCTCGCTGGAAGGATGTTGAACAACCGTGGATCTCTGATGTTCATGCAATGTGCCTGTGGCCCTCTATTCTTCACTGATTCTATTCTGCATTATTTCCATGTCGTTCACTCCGTTATTCACTGGTTTTATTCTGCATTTCCTTCCATATCGTTCACTCCTAGTTTTGTTTTGTATTTGAATCTGAATCGTAAATCATTCACGCATTATTTATGGTTAAAGACTAGAGAGACCGTCTTAAAGTCACTTGGAGCAAAGAGCCGTCAACCTGATGAAGTGTCATCAACGTAATCATAAAGATTGTGTAGGAAGGGAAGTCATTACAAGCAACTACGAGCTATGAACCCCGGTAACCGTCGTGAATCTTCACCGCAGCGTGTCATAGTCTTGAAGATGCGAGCCCCACGCTGATCCAGCGCTGTCCTCGTGCTCTACTCTATAGCCAAAAAATCGTCGTACTAGAAAATAGTAGGTGCACTGAGGTTCCGCCTCCACCAAACCCAGAGTATATCTATGCTTCCGCTGTGCTGTGTCTGTTCCCAGGTCTAATTGGTACACCAACCCAGTTGTTCCAGCCACACGTGAACCCTTGTCTGTAAAGACCGAGGGGGGAGGCACGTTACACAAAGCCCTCCCCCCACCAGTCCCAGTAACCCATACATCAGTTACTTTGGGGATGAGTGACTATCCAAGAGTCACCCGGCCGACGCCTCACGTCTCTACATGAGGTTGTCAGGGCCAGCAAGCACGTTACACAAAGCCCTCCCCCCACCAGTCCCAGTAACCCATACATCAGTTACTTTGGGATGAGTGACTATCCAAGAGTCACCCGGCCGACGCCTCACGTCTCTACATGAGGTTGTCAGGGCCAGCAGCTGTCCGCATATAGCAGTCACCGGAGGTGCCATGCAACGCCGGGGTAGCTGTCTCGAGATCACCACTACCCACCTGCTGCGTCATCAAGACTGCAGCCGTTCCAGCAGGGTTGGAGGAGAGGTCAAGAAATGGAAAGCGAGTAGCATTACTCAAGAGTTTCGCCGGAAGATTAATGATTACGTCATCTGAAGCAACAGGAACGCGGAACTAAGGCGGTCACAGGTGGGAGGCACGGTTTCCCTACAGAGTTCCGGGACTCGCCAATAGAAGGTCGCAAAATTGCCTCCTTTGGCCTAAAGTCGACGGTACGAGGGTATACACAGTTGGTGTTTACGGCCTAGTAACCTGGTGACATCAAGAAACGCCTGAGATGACGTGAGCAATGATGGAAGAAGAGATTCACCTGATCTGCAAACAAGCAACCCGCCTCTACGACCCTCTGACACCACTCCTGTTACGAGACACCGTTGGTACATCCAGTCCTGCTCTGCTGTGGTCATCTGCGCCATCAAGTTTAACGTCAAGACTGCCGTGTGAACTGTGATTGATATGAAGGTGTGTGAACTGTCGGGAGCAAGATCAATGGCCGAAGTAACAGTATTCTACAGCTGTCACTTGGCACTCAGCTCTACTACACCTGCTGCGTCATTCAAGACTACCGGATGGGAGTACAAGAGGACCAGGTATCGATGTCTACGCATGGGTGAAGCAAGATCGACACCGTCATCGTCAGCGACTACATTCAGCGTCCATTAGCATCGATTTTTTTTCTCGATTACTCAATATGAACAATTGATACAAAAGATAAAGTTGGCTCTGAACATCTGTGTAAAGACTATCTGGACACTTTTGTTTAAATGTTGAAAAACAGATTTAGAATCAAGATACTTTATAAATGTTGAAAAACAGATTCAGAATCACAATACTTCATATATGTTGAAAAACAGACTTAAAATATTTTTTCTGTTATATTGATATGGAAATTCTTCTCTATATATTGGTCAGTAATTAAAATCGATGCCCCTGTGTAATTGTCTAAGCCCAGAACAAACGGTTATGGAAAATTAGGCTGTGTGCTATTTTTTTCAGAATGTTTGAACACAGGAGAGGCGGACCAATATAAACATTGACACTATTATAGTGAGTGCGAACACTTGGCTGTACAGTCAGCTGAAACCTGTGATATAGTATAGGAGATTTTTTTTTGTAAATACATGTAATAAACATTAGGTGTGTTCCTTAGCATGTCAAGGTTGACATTGATTGGGGAGTGGATAGTACACGGATGTGAACTTAGTAGAGTTCAGTAGTACGCTCCCAGATGACTGAAAGTTCAGTCTGTAGTTATAACTTTTATGTTTTATGATTGAGCATGGTGTGTCCAGCTCTACAGGACACATGAGCTTGGCTAGTGAAGAGCCAAGAGATTTTAATAGCTAGTCTTTGCTGTTAGAGTAGGGACATGTTATTTAGCTATGTCAATAAGGGTAGGATGTATGTTTCCTGACGTTGGAGGATTGCTGTCAGTTGACAGCTGAGAAATTTATGAATTTGAACATGCTTATTATGATGTTGTTGAGCAATCTAATGATTGTCAAATTTTCTTAGTTAGGTTAGCTTTTGTTTGTGGCATGAGTGGGTTGTGGGTTTGGATACTAAACCTCGTTAGTTTGTACAAATTAACAAGGTTTACTAAGTGCTTGTGCGGGGGGGTTGTAACAAACTAGCTGTTGCAGATATTACTGGGCGCAATTCCTTAACTGTAGCCTCTGTTTAACGCAACAGTAAAATGTGTACTTGGATGAAAAAACCATTCTTCGCGACAGGGGATCGTATTCCAGGGACCTGCCCGAAACGCTACGTGTACTAGTGGTTGTACAAGAATGTAACAACTCGTGTATATATCTCAAAAAAAAAAGCTCTCTCATCTCATTTTTCTCTTGCAATGTATTTGTTATCATTTATCAATTCTGATAGAACTTACCTACTTAAAATTATCTGTTAGATTAAGGACTTGCCCGAAACGCTGCACGTACTAGTGGCTTTACAAGATTGTAATACTGTCCCAATGTATTCTCACAAACCAATGTACCTTCTTGTATATAAATAAATAAATAAATAAATAAAAATAAATAAATAAATATGATCCAGAAGGTTATAGAAACCACGTTTAGGGACCTGACCCCAGCAAAGTCGCACCCCCAGGGAATTGGCTGTGAAAATAACTGATGCCTTTGTTTACAAGTTTTATATAATGAATCATTCTATAGTATTCACTTATTTAGAGAAATCAGTCTTCATCCAAATTGTATAATATCCCTTTTTAAAGTATGAAGAGTATCGTAAATTGTCAAAATACTTCAGTAAGTCACCATCAGTGACGTCACTAGCGTGACTAGACCTCGGCGCGGAAGAATTTGAGCGACCTCAGCGGTCACAGGTCATCAGAGGTTCCATGTCCACTATTTCTCAAAGGTCAAATAGTCATTTTGTAATCGGGAATAGCTCTTCCTTAAGATGTCTGTGTAATTAACGTCAGTTAAAAGAATTCAACCAATCCGGATCATTCAGTGCAATGGAGGTTAGTTGTTAAACTTAAGCTTTGCTAACAACTTAGAAATGAGGTGTAAGCATACAATGCTCTGGTCTGGGTAGGACCAGACGAGGAAGGACAGTGTGGGATCAGGAGCAACACAGGGAGGGTTGTCCACTCCACCTCCCCCAAAGACCTTAGCACTAACATCTAGCTGATCGCCAATAAGGTAAAGTTGCCTAGAGTATTGTTATAGGGAATAGGTCAACTCATTGCCGTCAAATGTAAAGTCAGGGAGTGTTAAGCCAGGGAGTGCTTTGATTTAGATTTGGTTAGTTTTGAATAAATTAATTAGTTAGTAATGTGCATTTTCATTATTTCCATTTTTGCGTATTTACTTGGTTTGTCTGGGACCACGTGGGCAGTGTGGCCTAGACTGAGTTGGGCAGATTCTAACACCGAATCAGAATTCATTTATTTCCCTTTGATTTAATATTTCCACACTTAAGACAACCCTCCCATATATTACTAGTAGGGATCAAGCCCCCAAGGTTGATTGATTAGCATGATCGATCCAGACCTCGATCATTGCTCAGTGTTACTGGTCTGGTGGTGGCAGCGAAGGCGATTCTAGAGCTTTGCTAGAAGTCTATTTCACGTCATACGGGTTGTAGAATCTTAAGTCGGTCAATCGTCTTAAGACCACGTGGCGTGGGGTCGGCTCAAGTGAAAGTTTTGGGTCCCTTGGTAGAGAGAACAAAGTTAGAATACGGGCAGAGAGAACGATTAGACCCCCCCCCCCCCCACCGTGTTACACAAGGATGTATGCTGATTTAGCTTGGCACATCACTCGAGCCATTTTCTTCTCTGATTTTTGTTGTTTCTTCGTGCACATGATCTCGGACAGCTCTAAGAAGTCCTAGATTAGCTTCGGTTCTATCTCTTCTGAAATTCTTTCGTGCACGATTTAGTCTGTTATGTAGCTCTTTGATCTATCACAGTAATACCAATAGTCCTTATGTTGTTGGGTAATTGTTTTCCTCTTGGGGATGGCATGATTTGCTGCTCTATGTATTGCATTTTCTAATTTTTTTTCCATTTCATCGGCGTTGTCAGGAGGAGTGTAGTTTTGATGCCAAGTTTCGAGAGCTTCTTGAAACTTTGTCCAATCTGCTTTGATAAAGTCCCATCCGGGCTCGGGAGCTGGAGGTCTAGGAGGTAGTGCTATATTAATAACTGTTTTTGTAGCAAAGTGGTCACTGGTCAGAACATGATCAACTGACCAATGACACAACTCATAAATACTGGTGGAAACAAACGTGAGATCCAGCTTTCCCCCACCAGTGTGGGTTGGTTCTGTCGAATTAAGCAAACTGATTTCCGGTACTTCATCCAAAAGGTGTTCAATATGTCTTCCGTTAGCGTCGGTTCTTGGTGAATCAAGTAGTAATTCTCTGTTGCAGAAGCTGTTGCAGCTGTTGCAGATAACGCAATGGATCAAATACATAAGATTTAGGCCGAGGAAACCCACTCAGCTCAAAGTGACTTCTTTCAAAAGCTGGAGAAACAAATCAATCTCCTTCAGATTTACCAGGTGGCTTCCGAAGATAACCTAGAGCAGCAACAACTTCACGACTCCCTGATAATTAGCTCTACTGATCTACCTGATGAACAACAAGGTGAGAATTGTTGTAACATAGCCCATACCCTAATTAATTCAAAGATCAAAGTCAATGTTGATATCAAATCAGCTAGCAGGATAGATAAAAACAGTTCTTGTAGCAGTAGGAGAATGCTCATCAACTTGCAAATCCCTCTGTTAAGTTGGACCTCATACAATCAGCTGCTAAGCAAAAAACCAACCACTATATAAATGAGTACCTTACAAAGCAGCGTGGATTCTTCCTCTTCAGGCTACCTTACCTTGAGGATACCTTGAGGTGTTTCCGGGGCTTAGCGTCCCCGCGGCCCGGTCATCGACGAGGCCTCCTGGTTGCTGGACTGATCAACCAGGCTGTTGGACGCGGCTGCTCGCAGCCTGACGTATGAGTCACAGCCTGGTTGATCAGGTATCCTTTGGAGGTGCTTATCCAGTTCTCTCTTGAACACTGTGAGGGGTTTGCCAGTTATGCCCCTTATGTGTAGCGGGAGCGTGTTGAACAGTCTCGGGCCCTTGATGTTGATAGAGTTCTCTCTCAGAGTACCAGTTGCACCTCTGCTTTTCAACGGGGGTATTCTGCACATCCTGCCATGTCTTCTGGTCTCATGTGATGTTATTTCTGTGTGCAGGTTTGGGACCAGCCCCTCTAATATTTTCCACGTGTAAATTATTATGTATCTCTCCCGCCTGCGCTCAAGGGAATACAGATTTAGGCTCTTTAGTCGTCCCAATAGTTTAATAGTGTTTATGTGGTATAGTTTAGAGTAAAGGATCTCTGCACGCTCTCCAGGTCAGCAATTTCTCCAGCTGTGAAAGGGGCTGTCATTGTGCAGCAGTACTCCACTCTAGAGAGCACAAGCGTTTTGAAAAGTGTCATCATCGGTATAGCATCTCTAGTGTGAAAAGTTCTTGTTATCCAACCTGTCATTTTTCTTGCAGTTGTGACGGCTACTTTATTGTGTTCTTTAAAGGTAAGGTCTTCCGACATGAGTACACCCAGATCCTTTACATTGCCTTTTCGTTCTATGTTATGATTTGCCTGAGTTTTGTACGTGGTTTCCGTTTTTATATTTTCATTTTTTCCATAGCGCATGAGCTGGAACTTATCTTCGTTAAACACCATATTATTTTCTGTAGCCCATAGAAAGACCTGATCTACATCTGACTGGAGGTTTGCCGTGTCCTCTATGTTGCCTACTCTCATGAAGATCCTAGTGTCATCTGCAAAGGATGATACAGTGCTATAGGTTGTGTTCTTGTCTATGTCCGATATGAGGATGAGAAAAAGTACTGGAGCAAGCACAGTACCCTGGGGGACTGAGCTCTTAACGGTTGATGGGCTGGATTTTATTTTGTTGACTATTACACATTGGGTTCTGTTGGTCAGGAAATTGTAGATCCATCTGCCTATTTTCCGGTAATTCCTTTTGAGCGCATTTTATGTGCAATAACACCATGGTCACATTTATCAAAAGCTTTTGCGAAATCTGTGTAAATTACATCAGCGTTTTGTTTGTCTTCCATAGCATCTAATGCCATATCATAGTGGTCCAGCAACTGCGACAGGCAAGAGCGCCCTGTTCTGAAACCATGTTGTCCGGGGTTATGGAGATGCTGTGATTCCATGTATTTTGTGATCTTACTTCTTAGCACTCTCTCAAAAATTTTTATGATGTGCGATGTTAGTGCTATCGGTCTGTAATTTTTTGCCTCTGCCTTATTTCCTCCTTTATGAAGTGGTGCTATCTCTGCTGTTTTTAGTATATCAGGAATAACGCCAGTATCTAGGCTTTGTCTCCACAGAATGTGAAGGGCCTGCGATAGTGGTTTTTTACAGTTCTTGATGAATATGGAGTTCCAAGAATCCGGGCCTGGTGCAGAGTGCATAGGCATACTGTTTATGGCTTCTTCAAAATCCAGTGGGGATAGGGTGACGTCTGATATATGATTTGATGTTGGTATCATATCCATGAAAAATTCATTTGGGTTATCGATCTTTAGTGCGTTTAATGGCTCGCTGAAGACAGAGTCGTACTGCTTCCTCAGTAGCTCGCTCATTTCTTTGTTGTCATCGGTGAAAGTTCCATCTCCCTTTCGCAGGGGCCCGATACTAGATGTGGTTTTTGATCTTGATTTTGCATAGGAGAAAAATATTTCGGGTTTCTCTCTATTTCACTGATGGCCTTTTGCTCTCTTTGCCTCTCCTGGGTTTTGTATGATTCTTGTAGCTTGAGTTCAATTGTTTCCTATTTCTCTACCTAACCTTCTTCGCCGTTCTTGAGATAGGGTGCGACTCTCAAGTTGTTCCGCGATTCGTTTTCTTCGCCTATATAGGGAACGACGTTCTCGTTCCAATCTGCATCTCTTCCTCTTTTTTCTTAGGGGGATGCGGTTTGTACATATTTCTAGTGCTACTGAGCTATTTTTTTCCAGGCACTGGTTCAGGTTCGCATTTTCTAGCTGTTCTTCCCAGTTTATTTCTGTGAAGTCCTGGTTTATTTGCTCCCAGTTTATCTGTTTATTATTGAAGTTGAATTTGCTGAAATCTCCTCCACCGGGAATCTGGACTGGTTTTGAAGGTCTATTCCCCATGGTTGTCATAACTTCAATTAAGTTGTGATCTGAGTAACAGGTATTTGTAATCATTATGTTCCTGATCAATTCATCATTATTAGTGAAAATGAGGTCCAGCGTGTTCTCCTTCCTAGTTGGTTCTACTATTTGCTGGTTTAAGGCAAACCTGTCGCACATCCGTAGCAGGTCATTTGCATGTGCCTGTTCATTAAGGCTACTTCCTGGTATTCTTTCTGATATTACTGTATTAGCCAGGTGCTTCCATTTCAGGTGCCGTAGGTTGAAGTCCCCAAGCAGGATGATGTTCGGAGCTGGATTTGTGAGGTTTTCCAAGCAGTGTTCTACTTTCATTAGTTGGTCTTTAAACTGCTGAGGGTTTGCCTCCGGTGACTTATATACAAGGACAATAACTACATTTATAATCTCTATTTTGATTATCAGCACTTCCACCATATCATTTGAGGTGTTTAGCAGCTCAGTACAGATGAGTGTGTCTTTGATGTATAGGCTGACCCCACCCTGAAGCCGGTGTTTCCTATCACATCTGAAAAGATTGTACTCTGAGATCCATATTTCACCATCATGGTAGTCCTTTGGTGGGTTTCTGTTAGGGCTGCAAACACTGCATTTGCCTCATGAAGGAGACCATCTATAAAGTGAACTTTGTTGGATTTGCGTGTTTTTATACCTTGAATGTTGGCAAATATAAATGATGTTATCGTGGTAGTGGAAGTGCTGGATGCCTTACTTGGTGTTAATATCTGAGGCTCGGTAAGGAGGCCACTGTGTTTGCGTCCAGGGTGTGTTGTTTTCGAAGTGATTCGTCCAGTTTCGGTAGTGGGGCGAGTGTTGTGTGGTGTAGTACCTGTGTGTTTTGGTAATGTGTATTCCAGACTTGTGGGTATCTCCCTTCCCCTCTGTAATCCTGTGGTGGTTCCATCTGACTGTTCCTCTCTTATATTTTCTGCTCTGTTTCTGCTTCCTCTAAAAATTGCCAGTAGTGTCATACTGATCTTCCCGTCTAACGTTGTGTACCTCTCACGTGGAATTCCGGACACTGAAGATTGTAGCATTTTTGTCCCTAATTGAAAATTGACATAATTTGGGGTGGAAGTATCTACACCTGTTCCAAAACGGCATGTACCCCTCGCCAACATGTTCCTGCATTTTCGAGGATGNCTCCCAACAAACTTTTGTTGGGAGAGTTAGAAGTGAGGAACTAATACTGAAATTCAAGACAGCAAAGAATTAGTTAGGAGCAAGAGGAATCCCGATCATATGTGGCATTCTTCCAAGAAAGGGAGTGGGAATGAATGGATGTCGAGGGCACTTGGTGTCAATTGCAGGCTGGAAAGATATTGCAAATCTAATGCAATATCTTATATAGACAACTGGGAACACTTCTATGGAAGAAATGAAATGTATGCTCGGGATGGGGTGCATCTATCGAGAGCTGGGGTTGTTGCTGTTGCAAACTCGTTGGAAGAAGTGGTTAGAGGTGTTTGTTTGGGTTTAAACTGTTAGTAGATAGAGGTATGGGAATTGATTTGGAGGAAGGATGTAATAAAAGTATGTGTTTGCGGGAGAAAGGAATTGGCAAAATGATCAGGGAAAGAGAAGAGCCTCAAAATTCACTTAGGGTATATTACACAAACAGTAGAAGTCTAAGAAATAAAATTAACGAATTAAATGCTCTTGTCTGCACAGAAAAAATAGATATTATTGCACTTACCGAAACGTGGATGAATGTTGATAATAGAGAACTATTAGCCGAATATCAAATAAATGGATTTAAACTATTTCACACAGATAGATATATTAGACGAGGTGGTGGAGTAGCCATATACGTTAGGGACAATTTGAAATGTAGTCTCAAAGAGGGAATCAAAACTGAGCCACACACAGAAACTATTTGGATAGAATTAAACGAAAAAGCAAATAATATTATAATTGGAGTTATATATAGGCCACCAAATTTAGACAGAATGGAAGCAAAGCATCTATGGGATGAAATATCTAGGGCATCTAGATCTAACAGTATTTATGTCATGGGTGACTTTAATTTTAGTGGAATAAACTGGTTGAACAAAACAGGGAATAGTGAAGCAGAAGATTTTCTAGAATTAATTGACGATTGCTTTCTTACGCAACACATTAAGGAACCAACACGGGAAAATAATATTTTAGATTTAGTGTTAACTAACAGGGAACACAAATTAATGACATCGAAATAGGGAGTGAGCTAGGGAACAGTGATCACAAAGAAATCAGATTTGGCATAGAATGGAATAGACCTGTAGGAGAAAATTCTGTTAAAGTGCCAGATTTTCGAAAAGCTGATTTTAATAGCCTAAGAAATTTTTTGGGTCAAATTGATTGGAAAGTCTTGGGTATGGGGTGTGGGCCGGTCTTGGAGCGAGACATGAACCCAGCGATAGGTGATGTAAATGGGGATTTCGATGTGGATTCAATATATAACGTATTTAAGAATATTCTAAACAAAGCACAGGAACGTAGTATACCACACAAATTGAATAGATCGATTACTAATGACCCAAAGTGGATAACAAAGAATTTGAAGAATCTTATAGGTAAAAAGAGAGCTTGGTACAAGAGGATTAAAAATGGGGAGGTCACTTTAGAACAGGAATTCGTACAACTGGTTAAAAATGTTAAAAAAGAGATAAGGAAAGCAAAAAGAAACTATGAAGTTCGTATAGCAGGGCAAGCAAAGACAAATCCTAAAGGGTTTTTTCAGTTATATCGAACTAAGACTAGGGAAAGGATAGGTCCATTAAAAACTGAGACAGGTCAAATAACAGATAGTGATGAAGAGATGAGTAGTATTTTTAATAAATATTTTGTATCTGTATTTACTAAAGAGGAACTTAACAATATGCCTTCAGCCGAACAAGTCTATGTGGGTGGGGACGAGGACAGGTTGACGAGTTTAGCAGTTACCAGGGAGGATGTTCTTAAACAAATAGTAAAACTCAAACCAAACAAATCCCCAGGGCCGGATGAAGTGTTTGCCAGAGTGCTGAAAGAATGCAAAGAGGAGCTTTGTGACCCACTGTCAATCATATTTAATAAATCAATAGAGTCAGGCAGAGTGCCAGAGTTTTGGAAAGTTGCTAATGTGATACCAGTTTTTAAGAAAGGAGATAGATCACTTGCGTCTAACTATCGACCAATTAGCCTAACGTCTATTGTGGGAAAGTTACTCGAATCTATAATAGCAAATAAAATTCGTCTTCATCTTGAAAAACATAAATTAATAATTGAGTCGCAACATGGTTTTATAAATGGCCGTTCATGTTTAACAAATTTGTTATCTTTTTATTCTAGCATAGTTGAGGCAGTTGATAGTGGTAAGGATTGTGATGTTGTGTACCTTGACTTTAGCAAAGCTTTCGATACAGTGCCACATGAAAGACTGATTAAAAAGATAGAGGCTCATGGTATTGGGGGTGCTATATTAAGCTGGATTAGGGCATGGCTATACCAAAGGAAACAGAGAGTTAGTATAAATGGAGTCAAGTCAGAGTGGGAAAATGTTGTAAGTGGAGTGCCTCAAGGCTCTGTCTTGGGACCTCTGTTGTTTATAATATATATAAATGATTTAGATTCAGGTTTGAGTAGCAACATTTGCAAATTTGCCGATGATACGAAAATCGGTAGGGAAATTAATTCGGAGGAGGACTCACTATCACTTCAAGTTGATCTAGATAGGGTTTTGAAATGGTCAAAGGACTGGCAGATGCAGTTTAATGCTGATAAATGTAAAGTTCTGAGGCTAGGTAATGATGATAGAGTTACAAGATACGAGCTAGATGGTGTTGAGATTGCGAAGTCGGATTGCGAAAGGGATCTGGGAGTTATAATTAGTAAGAATTTAAAACAAAAGGATCAATGCATAAATGTTCGTAATAAGGCAAATAGGACACTCGGATTTATTAATCGCAGCGTAAGTAACAAGACACCTGGTGTGGTTCTCAAGCTATATCTTGCTCTGGTTAGGCCCCATTTAGATTATGCAGTTCAGTTTTGGTCGCCATATTATAGAATGGATATAAATTCACTTGAACGTGTCCAGCGTAGGATGACTAAGTTAATTCCCCAAATTAGAAATCTTTCATATGAAGAAAGATTAACAAAGCTTAATTTGCATTCACTGGAAAGGCGAAGAGTTAGGGGTGACATGATAGAGGTTTACAAGTGGATGAATGGACATAACAAAGGGGATATTAATAGGGTATTGAAAGTATCAACACAGGACAGAACGCGAAACAATGGGTATAAATTGGATAAGTTTAGATTTAGGAAAGACTTGGGTAAATACTGGTTCAGTAACAGGGTTGTTGATTTGTGGAACCAATTGCCGCGTAACATTGTGGAGGTGGGGTCCCTCGATTGTTTCAAGCATGGGTTGGACATGTATATGAGTGGGATTGGGTGGTTATAAATAGGAGCTGCCTCGTATGGGCCAATAGGCCTTCTGCAGTTGCCTTTGTTCTTATGTTCTTATGTATAAATTGGATAAGTTTAGATTTAGGAAAGACTTGGGTAAATACTGGTTCAGTAACAGGGTTGTTGATTTGTGGAACCAATTGCCGCATAACATTGTGGAGGTGGGGTCCCTCGATTGTTTCAAGCATGGGTTGGACATGTATATGAGTGGGATTGGGTGGTTATAAATAGGAGCTGCCTCGTATGGGCCAATAGGCCTTCTGCAGTTGCCTTTGTTCTTATGTTCTTATGTTCTTATGTGGGTACTGAAGTTGAGTCTCTTGTCTAGGAATAGGCCAAGAACCTTTCCATCATTATTATTGCTAATGTTTACATTGTCTATCTGAAGCTGAATTGCATTTGTAGATTTGCTTCCAAATAAGACGTAGTAGGTCTTTTCTATGTTAAGTGTTAGTTTGTTGGTTGACATCCATAAGTGGACTTTTTTTTAGTTCATTAATAACAACGTTATTTAGTGTGTGTGGGTTGGGGTTGGAGTAGATGAGGGTAGTATCATCAGCAAACAAAATAAGTTTCAGAATGTTAGAGACATTAGGCAGATCATTGATGTATATAAGAAATAGAAGAGGTCCCAAGATGCTGCCCTGTGGCACTCCAACGGTTATTGGTAGAGTGGGAGAGATTATATTATTGATGGCTACACATTGGTGTCTATCACTAAGATAGGATTGAATATAGTCCAGTGCATGGCCTCGGATTCCATAATGATGGAGTTTACATAAGAGGTAATTGTGATTAACAGTATCAAAGGCCTTTCTCAGGTCAATGAAGAGTCCAATCGGAAACTCATTTTTGTCAAGGGCTGAGTAAATTATATCAAGGAGACTAATAATTGCATCGTTGGTACTCTTTTGGGAGCGGAAGCCAAACTGACAGGGACTAAGAATGTCGAATTGTACGAGATAGGAGTAGAGCTGTTTGTAGATATTTTTTCAAATATTTTTGATAGTATGGGTAGGTTTGATATTGGTCTATAGTTGTTTATGTCTGCCGGATTACCTCCTTTATGAACTGCCGTTACTCTTGCTTTTTTAAGGATATGAGGGAAGGTATGACACTCAAGGGATTTGTTGAACAGCAGAGCTATAGGTGGCGCAAGGGCATGGGAGGCGCTCTTGTATACAATGGATGGGATTTGACTGATGTTGCCAGCTTTGGTTTTTAGTGGGTGTATGATAGACACAACATCTGTCGGGCTGACTGGTGAAAGGAGAAGAGAGTTTGGATAGCTGCCTGAGAGATATGTGTTGATATTCACCTAATTGTTCTCACCTAATTGTGCTTGCGGGGGTTGAGCTTTGGCTCTTTGGTCCCGCCTCTCAACTGTCAATCAACTGGTGTACAGTTTCCTGAGCCTACTGGGCTCTATCATATCTACATTTGAAACTGTGTATGGAGTCAGCCTCCACCACATCACTGCCTAGTGCATTCCATTTACTAACTACTCTGACACTGAAAAAGTTCTTTCTAATGTCTCTGTGGCTCATTTGGGTACTCAGCTTCCACCTGTGTCCCCTTGTTCGCACCCCTCCAGTGTTGAATAGTTCATCCTTGTTTACCCGGTCAATTTCCCTGAGGATTTTGTAGGTTGTGATCATGTCCCCCCTTACTCTTCTGTCTTCCAGTGTCGTAAGTTGCATTTCCCGCAGCCTTTCCTCATAACTCATGCCTCTTAGTTCTGGGACTAGTCTAGTAGCATACCTTTAGACTTTTTCCAGCTTCGTCTTGTGCTTGACAAGGTACGGGCTCCATGCTGGGGCCGCGTACTCCAGGATTGGTCTTACATATGTGGTGTACAAGATTCTGAATGATTCCTTACACAGGTTCCTGAACGCCGTTCTGATGTTAGCCAGCCTCGCATATGCCGCAGACGTTATTCTCTTTATGTGGGCTTCAGGAGACAGGTTTGGTGTGATATCAACTCCTAGATCTTTCTCTCTGTCTGTTTCATTAAGTACTTCATCCCCTATTCTGTATCCTGTGTCTGGCCTCCTGTATCCACTGCCTAGTTTCATTACTTTGCATTTACTTGGGTTGAACTTCAACAGCCATTTGTTGGACCATTCACTCAGTCTATCTAGGTCATCTTGTAGCCTCCTACTATCATCCTCTGTTTCAATCCTCCTCATAATTTTTGCATCGTCGGCAAACATTGAGAGGAACGAATCTATACCCTCTGGGAGATCATTTACATATACCAGAAACAGTATAGGTCCAAGGACTGACCCCTGCGGGACTCCACTTGTAACGTCTCGCCAATCTGAGACTTCACCCCTCACACAGACTCGTTGTCTCCTGTTGCTTAGGTACTCCTCTATCCACCGGAGTACCTTCCCTTTCACTCCAACCTGCATCTCCAACTTTCGCACTAGCCTCTTGTGTGGCACTGTATCAAAGGCTTTTTGACAATCCAAAAATATGCAGTCTGCCCACCCTTCTCTTTCTTGCCTTATTTTTGTTGCCTGTGTATATATGTGTCTGAGTCTGTGGGATTTAACTTGCAAGGTTAGCACCAATCGATGAAAAGAAGCTATTAAATTCATTCGCCATTTCTAAATCAGATGACGGTGTAAGGCCTTCCTTAGAGAGTGTTATCTGGTTGTGGGACTGTTGTTTAGTTCCTAGGATATTAGAGATGGTATTCCATGTGCTTTTCTTGTTGCCTTTTGCTTCTTTGAATCTAGTCTCATAATATGAAAGTTTAGCTTTTCTTATGATACTGGTAAGCACTGATGAGTACCTTTTAACTACTTCCTTTGTAACTAGGCCACTCCTAAATTTCTTTTCATATTCATGTTTTTTGTTGATTGATTTAATTATGCCACTTGTGAGCCACGGGATATTTTTTCTTTTATCAGTTACTTGTTTGGTAAGGAGGGGACAGTGAGTGTTGTAGAGGCTTAGAGTTTTGGAGAGAAAGAGGTGAGTTAATGAGTTTATATCCTGTGTATTATTAAATTCAGATTCCCAGTTAATATTGTGAAGTGCATTAGAGAGATTGCCTAAAGCTAATTCACTGTGCAGCTTGAATGAGAGTTTCTTGGTTTCTGGTGGTGTTGTGTCCATGTTTGCTCTGAGGAAGGTAGGATAGTGGTCAGTTGTTCTGTCATAAATTACCCCAGATGTAAGGGGAGCTGTTATATTAGTCCATAAGTGATCCAGGGTAGTGGCAGATGTTTGAGTGAATCGGGTGGGCTTGATGATTGTGGGGATTAGCATACAGGAGTGCATGCTGTTACGGAAATAGTCAACTTGAGGGTTGTTTTGAAGACCCAGGTCAATATTGAAATCACCTCCCAGAATGATGTGATTTTTGTTGAGATTGTTATTTATGATAAGATTCCTTACGTTGTCTGAGAATGAAGCTATGTTGGTATTAGGAAATCTATAGATGGCACCGATAGTCAGGGAATTAAGGATTTCCTGGAGAAACTTGGCAAAGGTATATTCACAATAGTCGTCTCTATCACTAAAAACACTATTGCAAATGAAGGTATCTTTGTAATATATTGCGTGCACATCCTTTTTTTATTAGGCCTGCAGTTATGAAGGCTTTATAACCAGCTAAATTATAGAGTTGGGGTATAGTCATTACTTAGCCAAGTTTCGTTAAAAATGATGAATGATAATTAGTACCTAGTGCTGTAAGTAGTGCATTTATATCATCAAAAGTTTACCAAGTGACCTAACAGTTTGGTTGTAAACTGATAAGCAGGTGCTATTTAGGAGTTTGTTTTTTGCCAGATTTGCTGTGAATACCTGCAATAATGATGATCAATGTGCTGATTGTGTGGATATTGGACAGAAGATTTCGATCAGGATCAATATCAGTAAGCATATAGGAAAATAATGTCACGATACGATAAGATAAGCAATTACAGGAACAGTTAAATACTAAATCTGCTGTAAATAGAAAGTATTATAGCAAACACAACAATAAAAGTAGGTACACAAAAAATAGAAACAATTTGAAGTAGAGT
>WNGS01165019.1:50772-61147 GCA_020271785.1 Procambarus virginalis | reverse complement strand
GCACAACATGTGCTGGACCAGGCTTGTACAAAATCTGGAATGAGTGGCCGAAAGTTCGTGAGACCAGCGTGACATTCGTGGGCATTTTGTTCGCTTTTTAAATGTGTGTGTTAACGATCGATGGTCTGTGTAAATTACAAGTGCCGCTGAAATAGGTAAGGTTCGAACTACCTAACTGATTCTACTACTGCCAGTGCCTCCTATCCGTAGCTGAATAACGAATTTCAGGTCCTTTGGCCTTTCTACTACAATAGGCTACTGGATGGGGTAAATTATCCGCATCTCGCTGAATTAAGCACCCGCCAATAGCTATGCCGCTGGCGTCAGTGTGCACCTCCCACTCTTTCTCGAAATCAGGAATGGCCAATACCGGTGTCATGATTAGTTGGTCTTTCAGCTTGCGATAGGCTTCGTCATGCTCCGATTTCCACACAAACTTCGCATTTTTCTTTGTCAGATCAGTCAGGGGTGCTGAAATGCCAGCGAAACCTTCAATATGACGACGAAAATATTCGGCCGCCCCAAAAAACCTACGCACGTCCTTTGCTGTCCTTGGAGTAGGCATGTCAGCAATGGCGCAGCACGAAACTGGGTCAGGTCGGATACCGTCTGGGCACACCTGGAACCCCAAAAATTTGAATTTCTGAGCCGCCATGGTGCTCTTCTGAACGTTAAGCTTGAACCCTGCCTGATCTAACAATGTCAAAGTCTCGTAGGTGTTCCTCAAACGTCCTGGAATATATCACAATATCATCCAGGTACGCTAAAGAATGCCTACCCAGGACTGGACTGCGTATGAAGTTGATGGCCCTCTGAAACGACGAAGGCGCTGTCTTTAAACCAAACGGCATCCTACGGAATTGATAAGTGTGCCTACCATCCGAGAATGCTGTTTTATCCCTATCCTGTTCTGCCACCGGAATCGCCCAATATGCCGATTTCGCGTCAAGAGTTGAGAAATACTTAGCAGCACCAAATTGATCTATTATCTCCTGTATTCGGGGCAAAGGATACACATCACCCTTAGTTATTTCGTTCACCTTCCGGTAGTCAACACAGAAACGATAACTACCGTCCGGTTTCCGAACTTGCACAACAGGAGAGAGCCACAGTGACGTACTAGGCTCTATCACGCCCTGCTTCAACATTTTCTGGCACTCCTCCCTGATAACGTTCTTTGCCTGTTCCGGCAACCTCCACTGTCTCGTGTACACAGGCAAATTATGACCAGTTGGAATGGTGTGCTCAATCTTATCAAGGAGACCAATCTGGTCATCCTCTGTCGCAAATAATTTAGGGAATTTTTGCAAAACTCCTCTCAGTGCCTTCCTATCCGCCTGTGTAACATGTTGTAAATCAAGTGTTGAAATTAGTTTTTCTACCTCTTCTACATTCTGTGCAACATTTCTCGTCTCATACTGTACTTTTGATTGTGTTTTAGTATCTAACATGTTTAATGCACTACATTGTGCCGTGATGGATGGCGTCTCAGCTGACTCATGGTGAAAGATTTCTGTGTCCTCCACCATGGTTCCCTGAGATACCCTATCACCTGCCCTGAAGCGAAAAGTCTTATGTGAAAGATTGACAACTGGAATGAGTGCACCTTTATCGAGCACTACAATTAAGTATAGAGGAATTAATAAGCTATCACATCTCCCAGCCACCTGAAGGGTGGTACCTGGTTGTATGTGACGTCCCACGGCTACTGTTATAAATGGTGGCTTGCACTATGGGGAATCTAGTGCTATTAAGGTGTAAGGGCAGTTAGAATACAGAGGTACCCAAGTTATGGAAGATCTAAAAGGCCCGGCCCCCAATAAAATATTAAAATAAACTGATAGTGGCTTATTACTGCATTAGTCAGCCTAGAGGTTGATCATAGATCTCCTACACAGGAAAAATGGATACTCCTTTAACTAACTTACTTATTTATTAACCCCTTAACAACACCCCATATACATTCACACCAATAACAATAATAATAATTACTTTACCACACTATCTTACGTTAAAAGCCTTGGTCCACATAGGCAGGATACAAGGTTTATACTGTGAACAAGCTAGGGTAAAGTACTACTGGTTAAGAACTGAAGCTTGATGCAGCTTAGGGTAGTGAGACCACGTGGTACCCTAACACAACACAACACAACGCTACACTTAGGGGTACCCAAAACACTGGCAAATACTACCCCTAGGTCTCACCAATATTTCACTACCAGAGTAGACACACTTACACACAGAGAATATAACTTAACTTAAGGTAAGGGAAATAAGTAAGAGGAAAGGTAGAAGGGGAGAGAGGTGCAGCCACAGAGTCCCGATGTTTACACCTCGAACGCCAGCAGAGAAGAACGCTTCCAGCGACCAGATCAGGGCTCCCGCATTGTTTGGTGCCGGGAAGCGCCTAATTGATCGTGCAGCTATACACATTAAAAATCTTCCCCTATGCATCATATTGTTTCTTTACTCGTTCTAAGGATAGTTACTCTTATAACAATGTTATACTTAATCCACAACAAGCTCAAGAGTCTGAATGCTTGTGAGCAACAAGATTCGTCTTACGTCTGGCAAGGAAGATATGGACAAATACACCTCGCCATGCGTCCACATAATATAAGGTAGTTTATTTAGCTAAATTTGACCTCTGGTTTCCAACTGAGGAACCCAGGGTCGTAACAGCTACTTTAATAAATTTAACAGAATGTAGTGGGCAACTCTGTTTGGTCAATGCATGCAATGCGCATGACCTCTTAACTGTGTCTGGAAGAGACTTAAAAATCAATTTTGGATAGTGCGCATTATATTTCTGCTTGCTCTTAATTGAAGCTACAACTGGGGGATGGTCGATCATCTCCACTGGGTAGGAAGTATGTCCCAACTGCAACCTGCAGTTCCTAGCCAATTTTTGAGCAGACAAGGAATAATCAAATCGCGACAGAAAATCAGTCCCCATTAAGATGTGACCCGGAAAATCAAGGTTCTCTACGATCGTACATGTGTGAGGCTGCAATTCCCCATCAATCTCAAAATTAACTGCACCTTGACCTACGATCTCAATCTTTTCCCCATTGACCGCTGTTAATGTCTTTGCGCTACGTTTAAGACGTGCATACTTAAAGTTGCTGAAGGCTGACTTTTTAATTACAGTTGCCTGGCTTCCTGTATCAACAAAAGCTGTCAATCTTACACCTTCCACTTTCACCTCAAAAGTAGGCCTACCATCACTAGGGGCCTTCTTTGATTCTTTCGTACTAGTAACTTTACAGTTCCTCTGTATATGTCCGCGTTTCCTGCAGGAGTAACACCTCCGAGGATCCCTGTTGGTACCCCGCGCAGGGTGGCTGAAATGTGCAGCTGTGGGCTGTTTCCCGCCTGATGAACCCGCGCCACAGTTACTCGGCTTGGCCCCGTCGCCTTTACTTAACGCCTCTACGTATGGGGACGACTGAGCACCCGATGTCTCTGTGCGCATCTGCCTGTTTATGGCTGTGGCGGCCTGTTGAACTAGGTCTTTATAGCTCACAAACGCTCCCTCCGCAACTAAAAATGGCCCCATAGCAGAAGGTAACGTTCTGCAGAACAATTGTTTGGCTAATCGCTCTGCCTGACTCGAATCTAACCCCAGTTCCGTAGTGAGATCGTCAACCCTACTCTTTAATTAATAGTGTCCCGAAATCTTTGATAGTGCTGCGGTCATCCTTCTTAAGTGACTGCAGGTAAATATGAACCTCATCTTCTGACACCTTTTCTTTAAATCTGTCCCTAATCGCTTGGACAAACTGAGGCCAAGTCGTCAGGTGCTGAAACTCTGTCAATCTCGCCAGTGGCCCGGCTACGTCCACGCAAGCCCCCATAGCGAGAGTAATTTTCAAACTATCCTCTGGGACAGCCTCCAGCATCACACTAATCTGCTCAAGCCAGTCTTCCACTCGGTGGTTGCGTTCCACCTAATTAAGCGGCAACTCCATACCTCTGAGTGTTGGCAGAGTCAACTTGGGAATCAGACTCATAATTCCCAGTTTGTGTGACGCGGGGCTACTGGAAGTGGATGGGCCCTGGGGTTAAGGGATGGATTGAGGTTGGGGTTCGGGTTGAGGTATGGTGTGGGTGGCCTTGGGTTGGGGTTGAGGTATGGTGTGGGTGGCCTTGGGTTGGGGTATGGATTGAGGTTGGTGTTGGGGTTGAGGTAAGGTGTGGGTGGCCTGGGGTTGGGAAGAAGGAAGGGGTATGGCTTGGGTGGCCTTGGGTTGGGGTGTGGATTGAGGTTGGGGTTGGGGTTGAGGTATGGTGTGGGTGGCCTCGGATTGGGGTGTGGATTGAGGTTGGGGTTGAGGTATGGTGTGGGTGGCCTCGGGTTGGGGTATGGATTGAGGTTGGGGTTGAGGTATGGTGTGGGTGGCCTGGGGTTGGAATGGGTATGGAGTGGCCTGGGGTTGGAATGGGTATGGAGTGGCCTGGGGTTGAAGGAAGGGTTGTATAGGAATGGAGGTTGGGGTTGGTATAGGAAATGAGGATGGGGTTGGTATAGGAATTGAGGATGGGGTTGGTATAGGAGGTGGGGTTGGGGTTGTTGTAGTGCTGGGTGAGGTGTACCTAGGTGTTGTGGTATTGGTGTTATGTGAGGTAGTTCCTGCTGTTGGTGTGGTTGTTCATGTTCCCGTTGGACAGGTTGCTGGTCATGCTCCCTACTGAACGAAGTGGGGCGTCCTACCGTACTAACTGATGCCCCCTGTATCCCCTGTTGACATGGTGTTGTACGTGGGGGAACCCAAGACGGCTCCCCCCACTCTTGGGACGAATCCTCGCTCGATTCCCCACTCATGTTAATGACCGTATGTGTACCGGAATGGGAAAATACCCTCGACTGCTCAGTCCTATGCAGAACCCGTGATCCTGTCGCTTCAGGGGGCATTTGAATGGTTGCAGAAAAGTTGTTCAATGTCAACCAATATTTTTTGACTAGTTGTATATGAAAAGGGCTGCAATTGTCCCATGTTTCAGTACTTCAGCGTAAATAGAAAGAGAGTTTTTTTTTTTTTTTTTTTCAACGTTTTTTTCACATTTTCAATTCGACACTTCTTCACACACGTTTCAGATATAATTATTCTGTGACCCTTTTCTGACACATTGGCATATAATAAAGGACTGCATGTAAAAGAATTTCCAAAACATCTTTAGTTTTCCTAATACAAATGTTCAAAGTTCCCCCCCAAAATTATGCAAATATTATGCAAATATGGCATGTTTATTGCTATTATAAAATCAGTAAATGAACTTAGAGAAACATGGATACGTGCACATGTAGAGAGATGCCATACATTATATACTGTGTAAGATTCATGTAAATTGAATAAAAAATTAAAAAGTTTTGTCAACATTTGTGTCAATTGAAAAAAAACAGAAATTAATAAAGTCTAAGGTTCTAAAATCTGTGGCTGAGGTTGACATCAACCAATTTTCTCCAAAATTGGCATCCTTACAGATAGGCTTACGTACAGTAAGGTCTGTAAGTTTGATGCAAATCGCCCCAAAAAAAATGAAAAAAAAAAATTTTGAAAAAAAAAAAAAAAATTCCTTTTTTTTTTTTTTTCTCTTAAATTTTTTCCAATTAAACTAATTATAATATTTGTTTAATATATGCTATTGTGATAGCAAAGAGTCATAGCTATGATTTCAGTTGACACTTTTGATTCATAATCGATTTTGACCATTTTGGCATAATTTTCACAACTACTTCATTATTTTTTTTCTCCCTTCCTATTTATGCTACGATGCTGAAACTTGGACCAGATGAAACACTTTTCATATAGAACTTGTCAAAAAAGTTTGATTGAAATCGAACGAGTTTTCATTTTTGCATTTTGAGCCAAACAGGATTGAGACGCCCCTTCAGTCCCACTGACTCCACCTGTGACGTCAGCTGAGCTACCTGAGTGGTTCACCAGGTCCCCGTGGTGTCTGACGAGGTGCTGTCCTCTACACTTTCACTCCCACTGGTCCCCACTGACTGGTCACTGTCTGGGTTAAACATTCCCTGTGATTCCCTGTGTGCCATGTCTCTTGTAACTACCCTTAATTCACCTTCGACCCGGACTCTCACTACAACCATGATCTTACACAAAAGAAAAAAATCACAACTCTCTAAGCGAAAACCACGAAATTCCTAAAATAGGAATACACCGATTAATCGAGAGAGTCACTGATGTGAATCCAACGAATGAGCGTCTGCCCTGCACTTGTGTCTGACCGTGAAATAGCCCGCAGTACTATCACTGAAAGCAAAGTCCTTTACGTTAAAAAGTTAAAGAATCTAATTTATATAAAACAATTAAAATGATAAAGCACTAACGCGTAGCACTCGTGATGAATTAATAAAGAATATTTACTGCACTTGAACACTAAACGCACTTGATGTGAACAGCGTGGCCACTGATGACGGATGGAGCGGGACCAGCTGCACTGAAAAACTAAGTCCTGCGCTTTTTCGCTTAAACGCTGAAAATCACAATTTTTATTCTGAAGGAAAATAACTAGTTTTACGTTAATAAACCGCTCTAGCGGTAATATAGACACCCAGGACATATATTTGCTTGCCAAATTTGAATTTTCACCGAAAACTGCGTTTTTACTCAATGCTGGACTGCCAATTTTTCTGCACCCGAAAAAATCTATCACCCCAAATATTGCAAAACTCCCTTAATTCACAAAAATGGGTTTTTCGTTCACAGATATAAATACGCTGTTATTTAATACTGACGCTGTATACAGAACAATACTGACATCTTGGGCGGTTTCAACACTCATTAATTCGAATTTTCGTCAAAATCCGAGGTTTTCACCTCAAGTGGGCTCTGACACTTGAGTACAACAAGTACAACACGATTTTCTCGAAAAATAACTAAATTCGGCAAAAATGTAATTATCACTGTTTAATGCTTAAGAACAGAATTACGTTCCTTGCGTGCACTAGAGGGTAATACTGGCCCTAGAATATACATGAAACATGAAAATACGAATTTTCACCAAAAAGTCTGATTCTAGCCCAAGCTGGACTAAGACAATTTTCCACCAACGTTTCTACTGAAAACAAAATTCTAAGTCTAAAAACGCAATTCTACCGTCTTACTGGTAAGAACTAGGAAAATATCACTCCCAACAACTGGGGAATCCTAATGACGCCCAGATCATATACGTGACCCACGAATACCAATTAATTACAGTTAACGACTTTCCGACGTTGACTTAGCCGAAAACTTATCTCAAAATACTTAGAAATATTTCCACGAGCTCTATCAAACATTTACACCGAAAATTACTATCCCTTAACATAAACTCCTTCACTAACTATAGTGACCGACATATAGTCCTAAGTCCAGAGGATTAACTACACTAGAAACAACGCCTCTGACATAGACTAATATAATAAGGAATAGCAAAACTTAATGTCCGGACTTAGCCTAATGCACAAGAAAATACTGAACACTTGGGGGGGACCGGGGACCAGCTTCGCTACCCTATGCTAAGTACCTGCCATAAAGTTTGAACAAAATAACATACATAATATTACAAATCTACGGTATACATATAGTATTATAAATATTAAATATATAAAAATATACATATAACTTTATAAAGAGTTAAAAGGACTGACATCAACAAGTGATCCACACAGTAAACCACAAATACAACAATACATCAGACAATGGAGAGGTGTGGCGAGTGCTCGGGAGTACTGGGAAAATGTAATGTAGGCGTAACGTGTTGCATCTGTAACATAAGATTTCACCTGGGCTGTACAGAAGTATCTCCAGGATGCACAAAAAGGCAAGGAATTTACTGGGTCTGCCAAGATGACAGATTAATGTTAGAGAACATAACTAAACTGATGAAAAATATTCCCGAGTCACAGAGATTACCATTCACAGACAAGCTACCAGTGATATATGCAGACTGGGATAAGACAACATTGGTTAACGACCAAAACCCAGGAACAGATAGTTTAGAGAACCGCAGCAGTAATGTGGAGGAAGAGGGTATTGTAGTACATAATAGCAGCAATATTGCAGAGTCAGGTAATATAAACGATGTGAGCAACAGTGAGACAGAGTGCATAAATGAAGGAATTGGGACGAAAAGCGGAGATGGCTCCAATAAAGAGGTAGACAAGACAGACAGAAATATAAATACCTTGAAAAACGCAAAACCGGAACACATTTGCAAATTCTACGCTAAAGGAATATGCAAATATGGAAAATTAGGAACAAAATGCCATTTTCTGCATCCTCGAAAATGCAGGAACATGTTGGCGAGGGGTACATGCCGTTTTGGAACGGGGTGTAGATACTTCCACCCCAAATTATGTCAATTTTCAATTAGGGACAAAAAATGCTACAATCTTCAGTGTCCGGAATTCCACGTGAGAGGTACACAACGTTATAGACGGGAAAATCAGTATGACACTACTGGCAATTTTTTAGAGGAAGGCAGAAACAGAGCAGAAAATATAAGAGAGAGGAACAGTCAGATGGAACCACCACAGGATTACAGAGGGGAAGGGAGATACCCACAAGTCTGGAATACACATTACCAACAAACACACAGGTACTACACCACACAACACTCGCCCCACTACAGAAACTGGACGAATCACTTCGAAAACAACACACCCTGGACGCAAACACAGTGGCCCCCTTACCAGAGCCTCAGATATTAACACCAAGTAAGGCATCCAGCACTTCCACTACCACGATAACATCATTTATATTTGCCAACATTCAAGGTATAAAAACACGCAAATCCAACAAAGTTCACTTTATAGATGGTCTCCTTCATGAGGCAAATGCAGTGTTTGCAGCCCTAACAGAAACCCACACAAAGGACTACCATGATGGTGAAATATAGATCTCAGAGTACAATCTTTTCAGATGTGATAGGAAACACCGGCTTCAGGGTGGGGTCAGCCTATACATCAAAGACACACTCATCTGTACTGAGCTGCTAAACACCTCAAATGATATGGTGGAAGTGCTGATAATCAAAATAGAGATTATAAATGTAGTTATTGTCCTTGTATATAAGTCACCGGAGGCAAACCCTCAGCAGTTTAAAGACCAACTAATGAAAGTAGAACACTGCTTGGAAAACCTCACAAATCCAGCTCCGAACATCATCCTGCTTGGGGACTTCAACCTACGGCACCTGAAATGGAAGCACCTGGCTAATACAGTAATATCAGAAAGAATACCAGGAAGTAGCCTTAATGAACAGGCACATGCAAATGACCTGCTACGGATGTGCGACAGGTTTGCCTTAAACCAGCAAATAGTAGAACCAACCAGGAAGGAGAACACGCTGGACCTCATTTTCACTAATAATGATGAATTGATCAGGAACATAATGATTACAATACCTGTTACTCAGATCACAACTTAATTGAAGTTATGACAACCATGGGGAATAGACCTTCAAAACCAGTCCAGATTCCCGGTGGAGGAGATTTCAGCAAATTCAACTTCAATAATAAACAGATAAACTGGGAGCAAATAAACCAGGACTTCACAGAAATAAACTGGGAAGAACAGCTAGGAAATGCGAACCTGAACCAGTGCCTGGAAAAAATAAGCTCAGTAGCACTAGAAATATGTACAAACCGCATCCCCTAAGAAAAAAGAGGAAGAGATGCAGATTGGAACGAGAACGTCGTTCCCTATATAGGCGAAGAAAACGAATCGCGGTACAACTTGAGAGTCGCACCCTATCTCAGGAACGGCGAAGAAGGTTAGGTAGCGAAATAGGAAAAATGAACTCAAGCTACAAGAATCATACAAAACGCAGGAGAGGGAAAGAGAGCAAAAGGCCATCAGTGAAATAGAGAGAAACCCGAAATATTTTTTCTCCTATGCAAAATCAAGATCAAAAACCACATCTAGTATCGGGCCCCTGCGAAAGGAAGATGGAACTTTCACCGATGACAACAAAGAAATGAGCGAGCTACTGAGGAAGCATACGACTCTGTCTTCAGCGAGCCATTAAACGCACTAAAGATCGATAACCCAAATGAATTTTCATGGATATGATACCAACATCAAATCATATATCAGACGTCACCCTATCCCCTGGATTTTGAAGAAGCCATAAACAGTATGCCTATGCACTCCGCACCAGGCCCGGATTCTTGGAACTCCATATTCATCAAGAACTGTAAAAAACCACTATCGCAGGCCTTCACATTCTGTGGACAAAGCCTAGATACTGGCGTTATTCCTGATATACTAAAACACAGAGATAGCACCACTTCATAAAGGAGGAAATAAGGCAGAGGCAAAAAAATTACAGACCGATAGCACTAACATCGCACATCATAAAATTTTTG
>WNGS01165019.1:0-13090 GCA_020271785.1 Procambarus virginalis | reverse complement strand
CACGAAGTTTGCTAATTCTGTAAGTATTATTTATTTATTTTTATTTTTTATTTATTCATATACAAGAAGGTACATTGGGAATGTGAGAATATATAATATGGTAATTACAATCTTGTAAAGCCACTAGTACGCGCAGCGTTTCGGGCAGGTCCTTAATCTAAGAAAATTTTTAGTAGGTAAAATACTAGCAAAATTATAAAAAAGAAATGATAACAGTTACATGGCAAGAAAAAGAAAAAAAAAAAGAGAAAAATGTAGGTACAGTATAATAAAGCACTTAGGTAGCTAAGATTGATTGCAATGAAAGCTTGAATGGTAGTTGACAAAATTGGTAGGCACAATACAGCAAATGGCTAGCACATAAGGAAGACAGCAATGAACACAATGATAAGGTTGTTTGGTTAAATACATAAGAATTAGGAGATTGGGTAACACTAGATACAGAGCAAAAAATAAAGCTCAGTGTAGGAAACTAAGAAGATGAAATTAAGTACTTTTTGGTTTTGTTTTTAAATAAGGCAAAAGTTTTACAGTTTTTCAATTCACTAGGGAGTGAGTTCCATAGACTAGGTCCCTTAATTTGCATAGAGTGTTTACACAGATTAAGTTTGACCCTGGGGATATCAAAGAGATATTTATTTCTGGTGTGGTGATAATGGGTCCTATTACATCTGTCCAGAGAGAGTTTCAGAGCATGGTTTGCATTTAAGAACAGGGTTTTGTAGAGTAGTTGACACAAGAGAATGTGTGGAGGGAGTTAATATTTAGCAAGTTTAGGGATTTAAACAGGGAGCTGAGTGTTGTCTGAAAGCAGAGTTAGTTATTATTCTGATAGCAGATTTTTGCTGGTGATGATGGGCTTAGGTGGTTTGCAGTGGTAGACCCCCATGCACAGATACCATAATTAAGATAGGGGTAGATTAGAGCATAATAGAGAGAGAGAGGAGAGCAGAGTTAGGAACATAATCTGATTTTGGAGAGTATACCAACTGTCTTAGAGACTTTCTTAGTTATGTGTTGAATGTGGGTGCTGAAGTGAGTCTCTTGTCTAGGAATAGGCCAAGAAACTTGCCATCATTTTTATTACTGATGTTAATGTTGTCTATCTGTAGCTGAATTGCATTTGATGATTTGCTTCCAAATAAGATGTAGTAAGTCTTTTCGATGTTTAATGTTAGTTTGTTAGTTGACATCCATAAGTGGACTTTTTTTATTCATATTCACAACATTATTTAGTGTATGTGGGTTGAGGTCTGAATAGATAAGAGTAGTATCGTCAGCAAACAATATAGGTTTGAGAATATTAGAGACATTAGGCAGATCATTTATATATATAAGAAATAGAAGAGGTCCTAAGATACTGCCCTGTGGCACTCCAACGGTAATTGGTAGAGTGGAAGAAGTTGTATCATTGATGGTTACATATTGGTGTCTGTCACTAAGATAGGATCGGATGTAGTCAAGGGCAAGGCCTCGGATTCCATAATGCTGGAGTTTAAGTAGAGGTAGTTGTGATTAACAGTATCAAAGGCTTTCTTAGGTCAATGAAGAGTCCAATCGGAAACTCATTTTTGTCAAGGGCTGAGTAGATTACGTCAAGGAGACTAATGATTGCATCGTTGGTGCTCTTGGGACCGGAAGCCAACTGGCAGGGGCTGAGTATGTCGAATTTTACGAGGTAGGAATAGAGCTGTTGTAAATAATTTTTTCATATTTTTGATAGAATGGTAGATTTGATATTGGTCTATAATTGTTTATGTCCGCCGGATTGCCTCCTTTATGGACTGGCGTTACTTCTTTTTTTGAGGATATCAGGGAAGGTGTGACACTCTATAGATTTGTTGAACAGTAGGGCTATGGGTGGGGCAAGGGCATGGGAGGCTCTCTTGTATAAATGGACGGAATTTCACTGGTGTTCCCTGCTTTTTTTTAGAGAGTGTATGATGGACACAATCTGCCGGCTGATTGGTGAAAGGAGTAGAGAGTTTGGATAGCTGCCTGAGAGATATGTTAATATGTGTCTGAGTCTGTGGGATTTTACTGGCAAGATTAGCACCAACCGATGAAAAGAAACTATTAAATTCATTTGCCATTTCTAAATCAGTTGACGGTATATCCCCATCCTTGTAGAGTTTTATTTGGTTATGTGAGTGTTGTTTAGTTCCTAGGATACTAGAGATGGTTTTCCAAGTGCTTTTCATGTGCCTTTTTGCTTCATGAATCTATTCACATAATATGAAGTTTGCCTTTCTTATGATACTGGTAAGCATTGATGAGTACCTTTTAGCTACTTCCTTTGAAACTAGGCCAATCCTAGTTTCTTTTCATATTCATGTTTCTGTTGATTGAGTTTGAGAATGCCGCTTGTGAGCCATGGATTGTTTAATCTTTTGTCAGTTACTTGCTTGGTAAGAAGGGGACAATGAAGGTTGTAGAGGCTTAGAGTTTTGGAGAGGAAGAGGTTAGCTAATGAATTTATATCCTGGGTATTATTGATTCAGAATCCCAGTTAATATTGTGAAGTGCATCTGTAAGATTGCCAAGCTGATTCACTGTGTAGCCTAAATGAAAGTTTCTTGCTTTTGGTGGTGTTATGTCCATGTTCGCTATGAGAAAGGTAGGATAGTGGTCAGTTGTTCTGTCGTAGATTATACCAGATACAAGGGAGCTGTTATGTTGTCCATATGTGGTCCAAGGTAGTGGCTGATGTTTGAGTGACTCGGGTAGGTTTGGTGATTGTGGGGATTAGCATACAGGAGTTCATGCTGTTAAGGAAATAGTCAACTTGAGAGCAATTTTGTTACCCGGTCATTATTAAAGTCTCCTCCCAGAATGATGTGGTTTTGTTGAGATTGTTGTTTTAATAGATTCCTTAGGTTGTCTGAGAAAGAAGCTCTGTTAGTATTGGGAAATCTATAGATGGCTCCAATAGTCAATGAGGATTAAGGGATTTAATTGTAAACTGAGCAAAAGTATATTCACAGTAGTCATCTCTGTCACTAATATACTGTGGCAGATATGTATCTCGGTAATATAGCTGTGCCACCACCTTTTTTATTAGGCCTACAGTAGAATGGCTTTATAACCAGCTAAGTTGTAGAGTTGGGTATAGTTTTTATTTAGCCAAGTTTCTGTTAAATAATGAACGATAAGTTAGTACCTAGTGCTGTGAGTAATGCATTTAAATCGTCAAAATGTTTGCCAAGTGATCTAACATTTTGTTGTAAACTGATAAAGGTGTTATTTTGGAGTTTGTTTTTAGCCTGGTGTGCTGTGAAATACTTGCAATAATGATGATCAATGTGCTGGTTGGTGTAGATATGAGACAGAAGATTTTGATCAGGATCAATATCAGTGTGCATAGAGATGCAGAGGATCACGATACAAGATACATGATATAGGAAAGCACAAGAATAAAAGCAAATACAATAAAATAGTACCAATTTGGAAGTAAAAGAGATCCAATAGATAGCCAGAAGGACACATAAGTATATAAAATAAAAAAACAAAAAACAGTAGGACTGACAATATAAATAAAATAAAAAATAATAAGAAAAATAATAATCATAAAGTAAAATGAACTTGAGATAATAGCTTAGTAATGGTTAATTAAAATCCTATAGTTGGTATGAACCTAAGAAAACAAAGTGAGCTCAAATAGATAATTCCGAAAAAAAAGAAAACAAAAGATGACATGTATATCTGAGTAAATCTTGAATTTTACTCTAATATAAATCTAAGTGTAAAAATAAACCGGTTGAGAGTATTATAATGTGGAAGATTTTACTATGATACTGAGGTAGATGATATAAACAATTATACTATTACTTAATTCCAATAAATGATTACATGAAACAAAATACCAAGTTACTTTAAATATAACAGGGTAATAAGATCCCTAGGTTTAGTGACAAGGGGATTAACTAAGAACAAATAATTAATAGTAAAAAAACTGGCAAAGATGACAAACAAAAAATAAAAATAAAAATAAAATTAAAAAACCTTTGGAAAGGAAAGGCAAGCTTAAGTACACTTTGGTTGTATGTGAGACTACAAATTATGATCTGGTTATTCAGTTGTTATCCCACAATCATCCAGGAAAGAAGTGAGATGTGCCTCCGTGGTTATGACATAAGTTTTTCCAGAGTCAGTCTTCCTAGCTATTATTTTACCATCGCGCACAAAACAATGTTTAATAGCAGTGGATCTTTTGCAGATTCCACGTAGTTTAAATAAGAGATTTTGTCTGAATCTGGTTAGACATTCGTTCACATAAACATTGGATTTCCTACCGACTGCAGCAGTGATAAGGTCAGACTTGCGGGAGCAGCTATCTAACTTCACACGTATCTTCCTGTTATTTGTGCCAGATGATTTCGTACCCACTCTATAAGCTGACTTGATGTCACTTCGATTGAATAATTCAACTTAGTACGCAATTCCTGGATCACGATGGCAGTACAGTTTTCTCTGTCAGTTTCATGGGGAAAATCAAGTGATGAGATGATAACGGAATCAAGGAGCTTAAGTTGATCTGATTCGTCTTGGGTTGCAGTGTGTTGCTGTTGTAGGGAGTTAAAATGGTTCTCTAACTTCTGTAACATCTCTTCTTGCTTCTTAGAGGTTTCTGCTGATTTAGAGTTAGTAACCGAGATCTGAAGAGAGCTTAATTCCCGTTCGAGGTGGCCGACTCTGGCAGACAGATCTTGGTTAATCTTGTGCATGGCCAAAGCATCACTCTGTAGCTTCATTATCAGGTCCGACTGCTCTCGGATTATAGACTTTTGGTCATCATGTATCTGAGTCAATAATTTGAGCCATGGATTATCAGCGAGACGCTTAAAGTCAGAACATGGGGAGGCAGCTCGTTTAAGTTGCTCCATATGGTTACATAACTGTTGTATGGCTCGAGTCGGCGACGACGCTTCACTCAGCTGGGAATGCTTGTTATTGTTGACGCAGGGAGGGTCTGTACCCCCCCCCCGGTTGCCGCTAGGGGGGAGACAGCCGCATTATTCCTGTTGCTAGCTTGGCTGGTTGGGTTCATCCTGATAGGTGTGTTATCTTTCTTTGCAGCCTTACCGAGCTTAGAACTGTTTTGCATGGTAGCAGCAGAGATGTACGCAGGCAGATGGGGTAGACTAGTTGATGTGGCGGCAGCAAATGTCAGGTTAGCTTCCTCCAGGGAGCACCACTAATGAGGTCGAGATGAGCTAGTAGGTTAGGTTTTGTCGTATATTTCGGTCAAATTTAGGTCACTGGGTACTTAGCTGCCTTCTGGGGTGATTACATCATGTTTGGGATGTTGTGGGCTCAAGGAGCAGCGGATAAAGTTGGAGGGGCAGCAGGGTCGTCAGGAGCGGATTAGCGTTCCTATTTTTTTTGTGTTCCTATGTGCTACATTATCTGGCATACTATCTATAAATTGTTCGACTAAGACTAAATTCCTGAGTGCCTCGTATGTTTCGGCTTTAGCCGAGCGAATTCATTTATCAAACAATCTAATTTGATCATTACCAAATTCAGTGAACGGTTGGTTGTGAGTAGGCCTAAGGTTGCGATAAGCTTGGCGGTGAGCTTCAGGAGTAATTTCATACGCCCTCAAGATTCGTTCCCTGACTTTATCATATTCAAAACACTCGTCGTCAGGCATATTTATAAAAATATCTTGTGCTTTACCCCTAAGCCGCCCCTGCAAGATTTTCACCCACTCTTCCCTTGGCTAGTTCATGGACATGGCTAGTCTCTGAAAATGGTTGAAAAATCTTTCATGGTCTGACTCTGCAAATTCAGGTAAGTTATGCTTTTTATCAGAGTGTCTGGAGTTTGAGTCCCCAGTAGGTGGTGGTACTATTCTTGCTGCCTCACTTTTGAGCCTTTGCTCTTCCACTCTAGCATTTTGTTCTGCTACTCTGGCCTCTTGCTCTGCCAGTCTTAATTTGGCTAGTGTTAATTCTAATTCTATATTTCTACTAGCTACACTTTCGCCTGAACTGGGCTCGCATAAAATTGTATCACTTGGCACTAGTTCTTGGGTTATACAATGCCGTAAAATTTCATTCACCAAAGTCCACTTTTTATCTGCGTCATTTAATTCTAGGCCAAATTCCTTGCCTAACAATACTAAATTAGACTTGGTAAGTTTCTTTATCTCTACCACTGAAGGCTCCATTGCCAGTCTCTGCATTTCAGATGACATCACTAACAATTTTAGCTCCTAGCCACAGAAAAAATTAAAAAATAAAAATTGGAAAAAAAACAAAAATTTGCACGGCCCCTAACACAAGGCCACACTAACCTTAAGCGTGAAGGGATCCAGCTGGGTGTCCAGTCAGTGCAAAGAATGTCCTACGCCAGATGAGCTGGACCCTTGGCTAGCACACAACCGTTCTGCGGTAACAAGAAATTTTTAGTTTTGGCACTCAAAAATCTAATTTTTTACAATACTAAAGTTCATCCTGGACAGGCCAACCACTTGTTATGAATAATGGTGGGCTTGCTATGGGGGAACTGGTACTATTATGGGGTAAGGATAGTTAGAATACAGAGGTATCAAATATGGGAGAACTAAAAGGCCCGGCCCCCAAAGTAAATTATCCACAGTAATAAACTTGCTACTAGATCCTATTAGGCTAGAGGTTGATCGTTGCACTCCCACACAGGAAGAAGGGATACTCTGTTCTAGCTTACTTATTTATTAACCCCTTAACAACCCCCATATACATTCTCACCAATAACAATAATAATAATAACTTTACCACACTATCTTACGTTAAAAGCCTTGGTCCACGTAGACAGGATACAAGGTTTTACACTAACCACAAGCTAGGGTAAAGCTCTACTATTGAATTACTTGAAGTCTGGGTAGCTTAGGGTAGCGCCCACGTGGTACCTAACCCAACACAACAAAACACCACACTAGGGGTACCCAAACACTGGCGACGACTACCACAGGTTTACACAAATATAAAGCTTCCAGAGTAGGCACACTTACAATATAATAAATATAACTTAACTTTAGGTAAGGGAAATAAGAGGAAAGGGAGAGAGGTGTAGAGCCACACAGTCCAGTTGTTTACACCACGCCAGCTCAGACCAGAAGGACGCTTCAGCCCAGATCAGCCTCCTGCATGTGTGGTGCCGGGGAAGTGCGTAATTGATCGTGCAGCTATACACATTAAAACATCTTCCCCTATGTCTCATAATGTTACTTTACTAATTCTAAGGATAGTTAATCTTATAACAATGTTACTTGATCCACAACAAGCTCAAGAGTCTGAATGCTTTGTGAGCAACAAGAATTGTCTTACGTCTGGCAGGGAAGATACAAACAACTGCAGGTCGCGATGCGTCCCAACTATATTGTAGCTTATTTAGTTCCAATTTGACCTCTGGTTTCCATCTAAAGAACCCAGGGTCGTAACAGGGTATTTGGCCAAGATGGCAGAAAACTCCAGTTGGCGGGCAAAAGGCCCAATAAAATTAATTATACCCCACAGAGTAGCAAAACTTATACCCACAGCCAGTCCAGACCAGCTCATTTTAACCCTTTAACTTATGCACCTTCTGTTTCAGACATAACTAACCCTGTTAAATTGTCTAGCCCCACAGCACCTAAGGGTGAACCGAAGGGTAATTCTGTTAGTAATGTATCTTCTCCCCGACGTATCTGTGGTCACTGTAAACGTCCAGACCACACTATTAGCTGTTGTTGACAACTGTACCCGGAAAAAAGACCCAATGCTCTCGTTGTGACACAGGGCTTGAGGCCTTCTGAAGGGTTAGGGAGTAAGATCTCCAACCCACAGTGGTTGGACCTGCTTACCCCATTCTTATCGAAAGGGAGACTACTTTTGTCTGAGGGTTCTTCCTGGAAGGACGTAGTGATCTTCCAAGCCACCGGTGCCATCCAGACTTTAATTTTAGAGAGTGCTTTGCAAGGTGCCAACACTCTCGACACTGGAGAGGTGGTACTGGTCGAGGGTGTCACTAGTGATACTCGAGCAGTACCCCTCCATACCGTTACCCTGGAATCAGATTTCCACAAGGGTGTTTGTACAGTCGGAGTCACTTTGTACCTACCTTTCCCTAATGTTGATGTAATATTGGGTAATGATTTAGCCGGGGATAAGGTAGGGGACTCCAAACTGTCTATTATGTTGTCTACCTCAAAGGTTTGCTTGGATCCACCCGCCGCAGAGGATAATGTTGTGTACCCTGCGTGCGTGGTGACCAGGTGTATGGGACTTAAATGTAAGGGCAGCCTTGTGCTTGCCAAGGTGGTAAACCCCGAGGACACGAGGGACTTTCTGAGTGGTGAAAGCCAAGTGGACCTTGCGGACACATTCATGGCCCGACTCGATGACGTGGCCAAGGACATTGTGGAGAGCCTGCCACCGCCGCCTACCGAGAGTAGTGGGGAGGTGGAGGAGAACACTGTTGAGCCTCGGCCAATGGCATCTGACCAAGGCCTGGATGCCTCCTTGAGTGAGTTACAGAAAGCTGACCCTAGTCTTGCAGATTGTCATCAGGCAGCCGTCTCTATGGAGGAAATTGTAGACGCAGCAACTGGGTACTACTACAATGATCGGATTTTGATGAGAAAATGGAGACCACAGAGTGCTCCCTTGTCAAATGAGTGGGAGGTAGTCCACCAGGTTATGTTGCCGACCTGCTATAGAGAGAGAGTTTTGTCAGCTGCCCATGATGATCCTTTGGGGGTACATCAAGTCATTAATATTACTTATCGCAAAATCTGCAAGTATTTTTTCTGGCCCAAGCTGAAAAGCGATGTGGCAAAATTTTGTAATACATGTATTGCTTGTCAACTTGTTAGGAAACCAAACCAGACTCCACCTAAAGCTCCTCTAAGGCCTATTGTCGTGCCTGAGGAACCATTTTCTCATGTAATAATGGACTGTGTTGGTCCATTACCTAGAACTAAGTCTGGTAATATTTACCTAATCACGATGACGTGTATCACGACTCGTTACCCAGATTCTTTTGCTGTAAGGAACATCCGAGCAAAGATTGTTGTTGCTCGAATGTTGCAATTTTTTTCCACTTTTGGACTGCCTCGGGTCGTGCAAACTGACAATGGTACTAACTTCAAGTCTGATACTTTTGAACAATTTTGTAATTACCATGGAATAACTCATAAGGTTTCCAGCCCATACCATCTGCAGAGTCAGGGGGTAATTGAACGGTTCCATCTAACTCTGAAGCAGATGTTGAAGACATCGTGCGAGAGTTCCCATACCTTCTGGGATGAGAACTTGCCGTATGTTTTGTTTGCTGCTAGGGAGGGGTTGCAAAGTTCACTGGGTTGTTCTCCTTTTGAGTTAGTCTTTGGCCATAAAGTTCGTGGACCCTTGCAAATGTTACAGGAGAATCTGTTAGGGAACGTAACGTTAACCGAAGGTTCGGCTTTCTTTGCGCAACACCACCAGAGACTCAAGGACTGCAAGGCTGCTGCAATAAAGTATCTTGGGAAGGCCCAAGAGAATATGAAAGAACGAAACGATGCTAAGGCTAAGTTGCGGGTATTTCAGCCTGGTGATCCTGTCCTGGTATTAAAGCCTCGACTAGGGAGCACTATTTCCCACAAGTACGAAGGCCCCTACATTGTGACAGAAAAACTGGGGACCTCACGTACAAAGTGAGACACTCTGACAAGCGTAACCAGGTAACGCTCGTACACTTGAATCGGCTGAAGAAGTTCCAGGGCCCCAGGCCCATTGCATTAACCAATGTTCCATTTCCAGTGAGGGAGGGGATGATTGTTCTGGGGACCAAACTAATCTCATTCTCATTAATTCTAGTTCTTTGAATGCTGTGGAGGAGGGACTGTCCCATTTGCAGATGTCCCAACGTGACGAGGTGCAGTCGTTGCTTGACGAATTCTCCAGTCTGTTCGGGGAGGTCCCGACCCAGACTGATGCCATTTACCATGATGTCAAGTTGATGGACTACACCCCCATTCGCCTTCAACCTTATCGGATGAGTCCGGAAAAGAAGGCCATCGTACGGAAGGAGGTCGACTTCTTGCTCCAGCACGGCCTCATCAGGCCGAGCCAGGGCTCTTGGTGCTCGCCCTGCCTTTTGGTCCCCAAACCAGATGGCTCCTGGCGATTATGCACCGACTACCGGCAGCTCAACAAGGTGACCATTGTGGATGCCTATCCGTTGCCCCGTCTCGAGGACTACATCGACGAAATCGGGAACGCCACGTATGTCTCGAAATTTGATCTCTCAAGGGGGTACTATCAAATCCCGCTCACTGAACGTGCTAAACAACTAACTGCGTTCGTGACACCCGAGGGTGTTTTTGAGTATCAAGTGTACCGTTCAGCTTGTTAATGCCCTGCCACATTCCAGAGGCTAATGAACTCTTTGCTCGCTAATGGCCAAATTGTCGGGCGTATTTAGATGACATTGTGCTCTTTGATAGTAATTGGGCTGACCACATAGCTAGGTTATGGCAGTTGTTCACAGTGTTGAAACATGCAAATCTAACCTTAAATGCAATAAAGTGTCATTTTGGCCAAGGCACAGTGAGGTACCTCGGTTATGAAGTGGGCAAAGGAAAAGTGTTACCTCGGCAAGATAAAATCAGTGCCATTCTGGACTATCCAGTACTCCGGTCTAAAAAGGACATTCAATGATTTATCGGTATGTGTGCGTAGTATCGATGCTTTTGTCAGAACTTTTCCAGTGTTGCCATTCCTCTCACAGACTTGTTGCAGAAGGCCGTTAAATTTAAGTGGTCATCGGACTGTGCAGAGGCATTTAAAAAGTTGAAATTGATCTTAGCTTCCGCCCAAGTGCTTGCTAGTCCAAGGTTCGACCATCCGTTTAAAATTCAGGTTGACACGTCTGACTCGGGTGCTGGTGCAGTGTTGTTGCAAACTGGGGATGATAAAGTGGAACACCCAGTATATTATTACTCTGTGAAATTTGACAAGGCGCAACGCAATTATTCAGTGATAGAAAAAGAGGCGTTGGCACTAGTGTTAACATGTAAAAAGTTCGAAGTTTACTTCACAGGTAATATAGTGGAAGTGTACATGGACCATAACCCACTAGTTTTCATGAATTAGATGAAGCAGAAGAATAAACGCATCCTCAGGTGGGCATTGTACCTACATGACTTCAATCTGTCTATTATCCACCTACCGGGCCGGCTCAACATGATAGCCGACGCTCTGTCCCGGTTGCCTGAGTAACATTCATCTGAGCCACAGGAAGCCATATACCAACTGTCATGCTTTAGGTATTTTTTTGTAGGTACTCCTGTGACATTAAATATTCCGTGTCCAATTTATTTACTTCCCTTTTTTTTTTGTATATGTGTTTTTTTTCAGGAATTCCTTTGTACTTTTTTGCAGAGAAATTGTTGTTTTGATTGATTTTCTTTTATGTCATGGATTTTCCTTTTCATTCTCTGTATACTCTTACAAAAAAAATATGACTACTATTCTAGTAGTCACATTTTTTTTCTCTCTGAAGGGGGGAGGAGTGTTACGACCCTGGGTTCTTCAGTTGGAAACCAGAGGTCAAATTTGAGCTAAATATACTACCTTATAGTATTGGACGCATCGCGGGCTGCATTTGTTTGTATCTTCCCTGCCAGACATAAGACTATTCTTGTTTCTCAAAGAGCATTTAAGGACTGAGCTTGGGGTTGATTATTAAATAATAAAATAGGCACCAACTATGTTTACTAATACTTTCTAATCATTTGTAAAGTAAACCTGAGTAAAGTTGGGATAGGAATGCGGTATGATTAATTGAGGAGTCTGCTGGCAGCAAGTGAACTGAGGGAGGAGAGTGGGGATGCTCGCTCTTCTCTGTGGGCCGTTCGTGGTGTCAACAACTGGACTCTGTGGCTCTGCACCTCTCTCCCTTTCCTCTTACTTATTTCCCTTCCTTAATTTAAGTGATATCCTGGGTTTGTAATTGTGCCTATTCTGGTATTGTAGATTTGTGTAGACCTGTGGTAGTATTTTGCCAGTGTTTTGGGTACCCATTAGTGTTGTGTTGTGTAAGGTACCACGTGAGCTCATTACTCCTAAGCTACCCAAGTTTCAAGTGTTCCACTAGTAGAGCTTTACCCTAGCTTGTGTTCAGTGTAAAACCTTGTATCCTGCTTATGTGGACCAAGGCTTTTGCGTAAGATAGTGTGGTAAAGTTATTAATATTATTGTTATTGGTGTGAATGTATATGGGGGTTGACAAGAGGGTTTAATAAATAAGATAGTTTTGAGGTGTATCGTATCCATTACTCTTGTTGTAGTGTCGTAGTTGATTGTATCCCAGATGACAGATCTGTTTTAAAACCTTGTAGTTAAGCAGGAACCTATGTTCCTTGGGGGCCGGGCCTAATTCTAGGAACCTCTAGGAACAGAGCATCCGCTCCCCCTCCAAGGTGCATCAAAGGTGCATCAAAAGGTTTGATGCACCTTTATTTATTTATAATTGCTTCACTACCCAGTTACACCTTGATTCCTACTATTGCCCCTACATCCATATAATACTAGGCCCCATAGTACATCCACACATTCTTTTTATAACAACTCGTTACCCAGAGGCTTTTGCTGTAAGAAACATCCGAGCAAAGACTGTTGTTGCTCGGATGTTGCAATTTTTTCCACTTTGCACTCGGGTCGTGCAAACTGACAATGGTACTAACTTTAAGTCTGGTATTTTTGAATAATTTTGTAAGGACCATAGAATAACTCACAAGGTTTCCAGCCCATACCATCCACAGAGTCAGGGGGTAATTGAACGGTTCCATCTAACTCTGAAGCAGATGTTGTAGACATCGTGCGAGAGTTCCCATACCTTCTGGGATGAGAACTTGCCGTATGTTTTGTTTGCTGCTAGGGAGGGGTTACAAAGTTCACTGGGTTGTTCTCCTTTTGAGTTAGTCTTTGGCCATAAAGTTCGTGGACCCTTGCAAATGTTACAGGAGAATCTGTTAGGGAACGTAACGTTAACCGAAGGTTCGGCTTTCTTTGCGCAACACCACCAGAGACTCAAGGACTGCAAGGCAGCTGCACTAAATGTCCTGTCTACAAATGTTTTGATC
>WNGS01165018.1:28324-45595 GCA_020271785.1 Procambarus virginalis | reverse complement strand
TTCCCCTCTGCACTGCGACACTGAGGCGCTGGAATAGGAAACTGGCTGCTCGTGGGTCTCTAGTTTTCCCAATGAGTTCCTCACCAACCTCCTTTAAAAACTTGAGTGCACATTTACCCCAGGCGCCCAGAGTCTCTGAGCCTATCGGCACGAACCTGTAACAAGTTCTAGGTTCTGTACTTGTGGATTTTCTGGTCTCCCTGAAGGTGGCTGCCCCACCTCCCTCCGCTGAGCTGTAACGTAAATAGGTATCAGCCAATGTAGATGCACAGGTGTAATCCCATACGACCTGTTTACCTTCCCTCCATGGCTGCAGGGTGACTCCATCTGGGCGTTTTTGGCTGTTGTCAGGTCTGCACGGCCATAACGTGGTCTCGTTATGGCCTACGAGCCTATAACGTGGTCTGCACGGCCTCCTTCGTGATATATATATATATATATTAATATATATATTATATATATATAATAATATATATATATATATATATATATATTTATATATATATATATATATATATATATATATATATATATATATATATGTCCGCTGAGGCAGACCAAGTACGACAATCAGCGACATCAGAAAATTAGGTACCCAAGTCAGCAAGAAAATTGAAGAGGGCAATACAGTCGGGGCACTCAGGTTGATCACAAGTGAGGACAAAATTTTGCCCAGGGATGAAACCACAGCCCAAGCACTGAGAGAAAAACACCCCCTCAGGGCCGTAGGTGGACCTCCCCCTCAGGTCAGGGTCCCCCCTAACCAGGAACCTCTCATCATCCTTGAGTCAGATGTTTATAAAGCTATCGTTTCATTTCCCCCGGGCTCCTCAGGAGGCTACGCAGGGGTAAGACCTCAACATGTGAAGGAAATGGTGAACCCTGCTCTTGGTCCAGCTGCAGAAGCGCTCCTGACAGAAATCACAACGTTTGTCAACAACTGCCTCGCCGGGTTAATCCCTGATGAAATCAAACCATTCTTCTTTGGTGCATCCCTATGTATCCTGAAAAAGAAGGGGGGAGGGATCAGACCTATTGCCGTTGGTAATACCCTTCGCCGCCTAGTTGCAAGGGCTGCTGTCAGAAGTATCCGAATGGAAGCAGCCACCATGCTGCAACCCAACCAGCTGGGATTTGGAGTCCCCCAAGGCTGTGAAGCAGCGGCCCATGCTGCACGAGCCTACATTAGCTCTCTTACTGAAGACCAGGCAGTAGTAAAATTAGATTTTAAAAACGCTTTCAACTTGGTCAAAAGGGAATCAATCCTCACTGCAGTCCAGGAACATTGCCCAAGCATTCTCCCGTTTGTGTCAGCAGGCTACAGCAAAGACTCAACCCTCCTGTTTGGCAAACATGAAGTCACCTCAGCAGAGGGAATTCAACAGGGAGACCCACTTGCACCCTCCTCTTTTGCATAGCGGTTCGAGAAATTACAACCAGACTGTCCAGTGAGCTCAACATCTGGTTCCTGGATGATGGCACTCTGGCAGGCACACAAGACTCCCTTCTGGAAGACCTGCAGCTGGTGAAGACACGGGGGGAGACCATGGGTCTCGTTCTTAACCTCTCCAAGTGCGAAATTATTGAATCCGGTGAGGTAATTATTAGAGCAGTGAAATCAGTTTTACCAGAAGCCTCAGTCATTAAACCCACCGACAGCACACTACTTGTGTGAGGGGATGTAGAATCCCCTCAGCTAGTTTTCCTAAGTTTCTAGAATTGGCTAGTCGCTCTAGGGACTCTAGAAACTGAAGCTTTCAAATTAACATATACTTGTGGGGTGTCAAATGAATGCTTATGTTAAGGACTGTCAGTTAAAACTAATTGGAGGTCTGTGATTGCTCTGTAGAGAGAGTTACAGAAATTTTACTGTTCTGTGAAATAGGGAGAGATTAGAGAATGGTGTGAGGAGGTACTATGACTCAAAAAACCGTTACAGGTGGGGGGACAGTGGGGCGAATGCTGCCTCCCCCACCAAGTGAGACATTGAGACGTTGTTTTAGGCCTGCCTCTCCCTGTGACGTCACGCCACACCACAGGGCAAGGGGCGTCTGTGATTGGTTTTGGCACTTCTGCTCCTATGCCGAGTTTTGGCGCCAAGAGCTGTTATTGGAAGCGGCACCATGGAGTTGTGCCGGCTTCCTGCTGATTGGTCAAGACAAGGTAGGAGGGAGATATGGGGATGTGAGTTTCCCTACCCGCCTAGAGTTTCAGTTTGAATTGGGCGACAAGCTGGGAAGGTTGTGATCCTGGTGGAGGTGGCGAATGTGCCACCTCCACCCCCCGTTAATCACTGTGTGATCCGGTTTAATCCACGAGCATGGCACTCTTGCCATCAGGGTTGTGTCATAGCCCAGGTTCGCGTGAAACTGGGGCTGATAAATACAGGACAGTGAAAAAGCCTCAGAGACAGTGATCACCCATGGGGCAGCTGGCAGAGCCTCATGGGGTAACAGGTGGCTCAATTATCCTGTATGTTCATGGACAATTGGGTGGAATAATGGGCAGGGCCTACCAGTGTAATTAAGGTGATATTACAGGCCCCTGTTGGACTTTGAATTCCGCCCGACGGCGTCATGTGGTGGTGACGCCGGCCATGGTCACCCTTGTCACCCCAGTGTAAGAGCGAGTCATGCTCTAGTTTGTTGGGGTTGTGGTGATTCCCCATCCACATGTGTGTATGCCCCGCGGCCACCCAGGCGCCACCCGGCCACCCCCAGGCCACCCGTGCGCCACCCCAGCGGCCCGGCCACCCACCGGCCCGGCCAGGCCACCCCACCGCATGCCAGCAGCCCGGGTGGGGTGCTGTGACGTCACGCGCCACTCGCGGCTACATCCGCTAGGGCCACGCAGTGGCCACATGCTTTGGCCACCCCCTTTGGCCACACTTGGCCACTTTCCCAGGACAGCCTAGGGCCACATCTTGTCGACGCACGAGGAGCAAGCTAAGTGTTGGCAGCCAGGTGGTAGTGACCTGGGAAAGGAGAAAAAGGAGAGGAAAATGTGAGTACTATGATCAGAGTGTAACAGTGTCTCAGTATTAGTGGAAATATCGGTAAAGTTGTGTTGTCCCATAGCCCGGCCAGGCTAGGGAAGCAGCTGAGAGACACCTGTCTGTGGCACGTCCAGGTGACTAGTAGAGGAAGTACTGGAGAGGGAGATTGTTCACAGTACCACTCATGTAGTTATATATATATTTATGTAGATATATTGTTGTGTGTAGACTGACTGGAGTATGGGACCAGTCAGTGTAGAGAATCATCATATAAATGATCCAGTCTGTCAATTCTGTATAATCGTTCAGCATGGATTAATGCCATGGTACCCCGCATGATTAATTATGCCAGTGTAGAGGTAAGCAGGCCCGTGTTGCAGGGTTATTGGTGGATATCCTGAGGTCTGTATATTGTCCTGGTGATATAATTTTTCATTGTTTATGTAAGACATTTCTTTGTGTTGATTTGCATGTTGTTGTATTGTGTTGTGTGGTGAGTCAGTAGTTGTGATTGCTGACTGATTGCCTAATGATGTCATTAGCATGTGAGGCATGCTGACGGCATCATTATGTTGCAGGTTTGTGCAGTGTTATCAGGTATACGATATTACTGTCCTAGGAACTGTGTTGAGGATTTAAGGGGTCCCTTTGAGTATTCAGGGAAATTCTCAGTACTTAATGAGAGCGAGCAATTAGTTAATTTGCCTAATTATGGGAGAATTAGCGCCAGCTGTCCGCGTAGAGCGACGGTGTCTTATATTAACGTAAATTGTCTTGCTGAAGCCAACGGGATTGATCGATCTTTTGCAACGTTTGCAAGATTAGAGGGGCAGTAATATTGGTATACCTTGGGCTGTTGCAAAACCGTGTGTACATTACTGTGTGGGTATAGTAATTAACGAGTTTCAGTAGTCGCAACCGTATGTGGGCGCTGCATTTGTTGTTATGCATGCCATTGTAAGTGTGTCCTATGTAACATTAGAGTTACTTTGTTTCTTTAAGTTGTGTTGAGGACTTGAGGATTCAGTGAGTTAATTAAAGGGGTAATTAACTGGATAAGGGGTGCACATTTGTTGTTGAATGAGTGAGGGCTGTTATGGGAGAACAGTGTTGAACTTGAGCGTGTTGGAATATGTTTCCGGTGCATTTAATTGTCCGTGTGACAACTAATTGACCACTCTAGCTAATTGTGTAATTAGCATTCTCATCATGAATTCACGTAGTGGGAGAGGATCTGTCAGAGTCTGTCAGTGATAGTGTTAACGTCATTGCTCGAGACTAATTACCTTTCGGGTTAAGGCAATTAGTGGCTCATGATAATTAGTGGAGTAATTAACGTCTGGAGTCTTGAGGACTCAGATGACTCGGTAAAGCGAGGTCATGGAGTTAGCATACGTTATATTAATCATATTCTGTCTGGTGACAGTGGATTAAGATGCACTCATTGTTAAATAGTAATTAACTCCTCTTCCGTGAATTCACAGTGCTTGATGAGACCTGCTTAGGCAGTGCGGAGTGAGACGTATTTATGTATGATTAATTATCGGTCCTGGTGACAGTTAATTAATTGCTCGAGGTTAATTAGGGTAATTAGCACTCATTTAAAGTAATTAATGACACAGACTGTTGAGAAGCTACCCACTTGGGGTAGGCTTAGTTAACGTAACTCAATTGGGATGTAATTAGTGGTCCGTTTGACCTTAATTAAGAATTACTCACTGAATACTTGCAGGAGTCAAGTGTGATGTAATGTAAGAGTTTGAGTTATTGTAACTAGATGACTTGTGTTGAGAGACAAGATGACTTGTGTTGACTAACGTAGAGTACCATCATGTTGTTGTCTAGCGAGAGACAATTGTTTGTGATTAAAGTAGTACTTTGTTGCTGACTGCTGTGATCAGTCAATTAACGTAATTACATAATCACATAATCAATGTTGTAATTGATTAAGGCAATTGCTTTTGGTTATCGTCTAGTGACGAGGTAAAGTAACTTAGGGATGAGTGGAGCTGTGTCCCAGAATCCCACCTTGCCTGACTTTGTTCACTTTAGTTGTGATAGGGGGAGTCACTGTTAGACTACCCGCCTAGTTACGGGGGTCACTCCTGTTTGGAAGGAGGACCTTAAGCTTGTGATTAGAGTAGCTGTGCACCGTGAAGCCGTGACACTATTGATTGCTTGCTTGTGTCATCAGTGGATATCCTTCATTTGTTCAGTTAGTTCATGTTGTCAGCCCGAAGTGTCAGCAGGATGGAGCCTGCTGTCATTTCTCGAGGGGCTGTTGAATAGCTGTGTTGCAAATGCCACTGGATGGACATTAACGTAATAAATCACTCGCTGTGGTGTAACTTAGTCTGTGATATTTTTTTGATTGCAATATTGCGTCGTCAGTGGGCACACCTGTGTTCAGGTTAGTTCAGTATGCAGCCACACAGCAAGGGTTGCTAGTTAGCTGTTGGTTATAGTGCCACTGGATGGACATTAACGTAAATGTAAACTCGATAATGTAGTNCTTTGTTGCTGACTGCTGTGATCAGTCAATTAACGTAATTAATCACATAATCAATGTTGTAATTGATTAAGGCAATTTCTTTAGGTTATCGTCTGGTGACGAGAGTAGAGTAAACTTAGGGATTAGTGGAGCTGTGTCTCAGAATCCCACCTTGCCTGAATTTGTTTGCTGTTTACAGTGCAACTTCTTGTAGGGAGTTGCAAAGAGTGTTCACAATGGGTTGTGATAGGGGGAGTCACTGTTGGACTACCCGCCTAGTTACGGGGGTCACTTCTGTTTGGAAGGAGGACCTTAAGCTTGTGATTAGAGTAGCTGTCAGGTAACCCGTGACACTATTGATTGCATGCTTGTGTCATCAGTGGATAACCTTCATTTGTTCAGTTAGTTCATGTTGTCAGCCCGAAGTGTCAGCAGGATAGAGCCTGCTGTCATTTCTCGAGGGGCTGTTGAATAGCTGTGTTGCAAATGCTACTGGATTGACATTAACGTAATAAATCACTCGCTGTGGTGTAACTTAGTCTGTGATATTTTTTGATTTGCAATATTGCGTCGTCAGTGGGCACACCTGTGTTCAGGTTAGTTCAATATGCAGCCGCACAGCAAGGGTTGCTAGTTAGCTGTTTGTTATAGTGCCACTGGATGGACATTAACGTAAGTGTAAACTCGATAATGTAGTAGTCTAGTCTCTTGTTATTAATAAATTATTTATTTTATAGAAATCGGTCTTTGGTGTCAACCTTCAACCATTCTTTCCACCCATGTTCTGCATTTTACGATTGATGTTGATGTGATCTTTTGATATGACGGCTGCTCTTGGGAATTTGAATTCCAATTCATAGCGCCACATCAAATATAAATATTGATTGTGAGAACCCGTCGGTTACCCTTTATTAGTTTTAACGTCCTGTTTAACTAGGAGGAACCAGCGGCCTATTGTGGACAGGTTTTCACCCCTAGTGGTGGAAGCCAGGCGGTTCGCTCCCGCTTCTCCTTTTTCAATTGGACACATGCTTAACTGCCGCGAGCAGCCTTTAAACTTGTAGTCCACCTCCTAAGGGAGGTAGGCGTAGAAAAAATCTCACACTGAGTCTTGCCTGCCTGACAAAAAGGTTGCAGGAACTCCTTTCCCGCCTGTCTTCTCTATCTTCTTCTTAACAAGGTCGCCAGCTGGGTTAGTATATATGCACCCCAGCGATGCAGTTCAGTGGGTGTATTCTATACCAATCGTTGCCAGAGGGTTGCTACTCCCATAGATCTGCTATTGGACTGTCGGCCCAGAGTACTCTCCCGTAAAAGTCTGTGTGGCTTTACCTCTCTCCAGCCACTACGTTACTTGTTGCCACCATTCAGGTTTTATATAAGTCTGTGCTATTTTACCACTCTCCAGGCAATAAGAACTTCTATAGAGAGCGTGGTGTTCCCTAGGTGGTACTATGATAACCTTCGTGTATGCTCATAGAGAAATATTATAATGGTGGCACACTTAAACACAACGTTAAAATGTGTGAATTCACTGACACAAATTACATGATCACACATACAATCACAAGCAATACATGAAAAAGAAAATAAGGATAATAAATCTGGAGATCGTCAGCAACTCTTCTTCCACGACCTCCAGCCGCTCCTTCAACTGGGCAGATAGACAGGGTCACACACTCTCTCACAGAAGGGCCTCTTCACCATGTCGGTACCTCTTCTTCACTGTCCTGCCGTCCACACACACTGTCCTCTCTAACAGTCCTGGATACAAGCTGCCTTGCAACCTATTCTGCTACTAAAGTGTTAATGTCACACTGCCACACATATAAGTAAATATCGTGGCCTATCTAGCCTACTCACACAAGGGGGTAATGGGAGGGAAAATGATCTACCTTTACATTCCTGGCTCACGACGCCTGTCCCTCGATGGTGTGAGGTTCCCACTCATCCTGAGTCGATCCTTGACGATCCAGGAACGTTCCACAGGTCCTCAGGTGACGTGAGGCCTTCGTGTCGTCGCCGTTTCAATCCCTGAGATTTAGCTATCCCAATCCTGGTTCACCAATGGGCACTGAGCTAATCACTATATTCACACACTCGTCCCTTCCACAAGGCGTTGTTCCTTGTCCTAGGAATGGTGCCGTCCCTTCAAAACCCTCAGTGGATGTGACCCAGTCACAGCTAGGCCTGCCCGCCACACCTTCCAGACCCTTCGTCCAGCGTCGCCACCCAGCGTCGTCGCCGACTATTTTCCATGTTTGGCACTCCTTTACTCAATGAACTTGGTTCCTTTTCACTTCCCAGAAGGGCAGGGTCTCCAATATCTATGGTGGGCTGCGATAGCCAGCTCTAATCCACTGAATAAGGCTTGTAGAGCCTCAAATCCTCGAGAGCTGACCGAAGCACGTCCTCTCAACCTCCACAGTCAGGTCAACTCTAACGTTAGCGCCGCCCGGGGGCACTCGGTGACGTCACGGCGGGCTCTGATTGGTCGCTCATAACCCAAGCCACGTAATTCGCACACGGCTAGCGTTTTCTACATCATGGAGGGTCTGCAGGTAGGGGGTACTGTTTCATTTATATCAGGGCGCCACTTTCCCCTTTACCTACAACTTATAATGTAAATTTCTCCCTTATCTGGTGGCCGGTCTGGTCGCCACATATATCCACAGACTCCCCGTACATCAGAGAATCAGTAGGGAGAGCTGATATGACTCTTAAAGCAGGCAAACGAAAGAAATAGGAGAGGGCATCGTAACAATATATATAACATATATAGTATACATATATATATATATATATATATATATATATATATATATATATATATATATATATATATATATATATATATATATATATATATATTGTACCTACCTCCACTACAGCACACGTGAAAGCGGTGGTGCTGCTTCTTTCAGGGAATCGCAGAAAATTGTTACATACAAAGGTCTGGCACACTGCTACAGCTTTGTTCCGATCGGCTCGGAGACCATCGGTTCGTGAGGAAAATGTGCAATGAAGTTGCTAAAGGAATGGTGGACAAATTGATCAGTGCTACAAAAGACCAGAAAGCAAAAAGTTTCTAGTTCCAGCGCCTCAGTGTTGCGATCCAGAGGGGAAATGCCTGTTGCATCTTGGGCACTAGTCCAACTTCAGAAGAATTCGAAGAAGTGTTTGACTTGTAACAATGATCGAACCTGTCTGTGACATTCATCAATGTTTCCCATTGTCGTGTTTTTCAAGAGATCCATAACCTTTAAGCACCTTTTTGTATTCATTTTCGTATCAACCTATGTTTATCTTGTAACCACCAATACATAATAAAGCACAAAAATAAGGAGGGGTGGTAGGAGAATAGCACACAGAAACTGTATTGGAGAGGATCTAAACATTCCCTCTAATGCGTTATACGTGGTTTCCTCCGAGGCTATGGGTCCCCCTTCTTCCAGCCAGAGGTGGTACTCCCTTCCTACTGTATATATATATATATATATATTTATATATATAATATATATATATATATATATATATTATATATATATATATATATATATATATATATATATATATTATACCATTCAGGCTATTCGCATATATATATATATATATATATAGTATATATATATATATATATATATATATATATATATATATATATATATATATATATATATATATATATATATATATATATATATATATATATATATATTGTGACGGTGTTCCCCTCCTTCTAATTCTCCCACGCCTGCTGTAAGAGTCATGTCCACTATTCCCGAGCGTTCTCTACGTTGCAGGCATCAATTGAACATATGTGGGAGAGAACAGCATTCTCGATGAGCCGAGAAATTTGCGAAAATAGAACATTTTGGCCTGTGGGATAGGCCCTTTAGGGAGCCAATATGGCGCTGGCGAGTCTGTTCTCCCGCCAAAACTGTGTGACGTCAGTGGCGCCAGATTGGTCGCCGTTACTCCGGTGGATGTAAGCGTCTCCAGTTGTTGGCACGCACTCTGTGAGGTCTTCCTGCAACCCAGATGTGGCTCAGATAAGGAATTGACAGAATATTGAGCAGCAAGTGCTCAGGGACAGGTGCGTTGCAAGAAGTGGGCCGGGCATCAACGTGTGTCGTCATTGGCGGTTCACCAGTATAAGAGACAGCTTAGTGGCCGGGCCAACCCACCGTGAGTGAACCGAGTTGACTACCTTGTCAACCGGGTTGAACGTGTGATCGACGATCCTGTCAAGTTTGACAGTAACCCCACCTTCGTGGAATCCTACGAGTCAACAGTTGGATGCAAGCACGTCGAGAAGTCTTCCCAAATACCTAGCGATATATCTAGACAACGAGGGAATTGACAGTGTTGTGAGCTTCAAGTGCTCTGAAGTCGGGTGCTGTGCGTGTGGAGCTTAAGCAGCATCGTCTGAGACGGCTGATAACTTCACAGCGACTTCGTAGTGGTGAGAGGCAGTTCCTCTGGGAGTACAGTGACAAGAACTAATTGGGAAACGTGCGACGACCGCCGAGACGTAGGCTGGCTGCCGTAGTTGGGAGGAAAGTTGACGGCCAGGAGACCGACTTCAACCCTGCGACGTACTGTAGAGGAAGGAGCACGGACCTGCGGTGTACAGAAGCGGCGAGACGCGACATCCTAAGGCGTGGGCTTGTGTTTCTGGATGGTGAACAAGGCGAGAGCCTGGACCAGGAGCTACAACCCAACTGTCATCCTAGGATAGGTGAAGTAGGTGTTTACAGTTACCCTCCCATTTCCCCTTTAGTTAGCTATATATTTTCTTGTCAGGATATTTTATATGTCGTGAGCAAGTCTCACTTGAGTCTGAGTCACAGAGAGCACAGTATGTGGTGAGCCTACCCAGAGCGCTCACAGTATCAGTTTACATATATATATCTATGTGTGGGTGTGTGCAAGCACCAGGATTCATCGAAGAATTTGCTGTGACTATTATTAATTTCCAGTGAGTATTATTATTATATATATTGGTAGTAAACCAGATATTGGTGTATTGATCTCTGTAATCTATTGATATAAATGCCTGTGGATTGATCTCTATATTCTATCGATATAAGTGCCTGTGTGTTGATCTCTATAATCTATTGATATAAATGCCTGTGTATTGATCTCCAAGATTTATTGATATACATGCCTGTGTGTTGATCTCCTGATCTATTGATATAAATGCCTGTGTGTTGATCTCTATGATCTATTGATATAAATGCCTGTGTATTGATCTTCATGATTTATATATATATGCCTGAAATTTGATTACTGATTTATATATGACATGACTGTGTACTGAATAATATCATATACGTGAAGTGATTGCCAGTGATATCTCTGTGAGAGAAAGTATAGATATAAAGAAAAGTTCAGTAATCAAGCGAGTGCATTCACAGTAAATATTATTAAGAATAGAGTAATCTTTTGGTACGGTGGAAAGTCACTGTGAGAGTATTGTGAATAAGATGTTGATCGTGAGGCCAGTGAAATCATAAGTAAGCCATGTGAATGTTGAATAGTGTTTTGGAAAAAGTTAAATAAACGGGGATCGTGACAGAATTAGAAAACAAGTACTAGTCTGTTCCCACGATCGCGAGGGTCCCGGTCAGCTGACATCTGACAGGGGACGCGTGGCGCTGCCGATGTTACCATATTGGTGCGCTCCAGAATATTATGCTATAATGGAGCAATTGTCATATATTATTCCTGATACATTGATGCATATATATTTCTCGTTGTCTTTTAAGTAAAATACCAAAACTCTTTGGTGTTTGATATCATCCCCTCCATTTATCTTGTGACCGTGTAATGAAGTAAAGCAGAGTGACCTGCCTGATACCATATTACTGGAATTTGCTCTTGCCACAATTACACCTGACCACTGCAGTGTTACTGGACACCTAAAAAAACCAGTTGGCGACCTTAAAGGCTGTGTAAGAGTTCGGTGTCGGGGCGGGCCACAGATTGAGGGAACGATCTGTGCCCCCACTCATCTTGCAATTTAAAGGCCGGTTGTGAGACCGACTGGGGTACTCTCCGAGGCGAGCAGTGGAGCCTAGAGGATCGAGGGAAGACCCGCCGAACGACGGTGAGTAAGGGTTATTGTCGGAGCAACCACCTGGAAAGGAGATCCAGTCTACCTTTGCTTTAACCCTTCACTAACGAGAACACCGTGAAACCCCGACATTGGCGACCTTGCCAGGATAAAGAGCAAGATCAAGGTTGTAATTGTGGTATTAAATATTAGGCCCAAGTTTTCACTCATTGTCACAAGATGGAGGATGATAAAGTAGCCAGGTTTATCGACGCGAGAGACGAGCAAGTACTGGAGGAGTGCACCAAGGCACAGCTGCAGACGATTGCCGACCACTTTGGGATCAAGTTGAGAGCTTCCAAAGTGGGAGAGAGAAGACTTGAGATCATGGCACAGCTCAAGGCACGTGATGAAGCCTTAGGAGAGGAGCGGCCACAGACACCTGCCAGTGGAGGAGAGAACTTGAGTACCGGTGGCAGCAGCCGGGGATCCAGTGGCAGCAGGCGCAGTATCAAGCTGGAAATAATGAAGATGCAGATAGAAGCACAGCTGAAGCGCGAGGAAGCAGAAAGAGAGGCACAGCTGCGCAGAGAAGAACGAGAAGCTCAGCTGAAGCGCGAAGAAGCACAGCTGCGTAGAGAAGAATCCGATAGGTTGGAAGAAATTTCAGTGGAAACCGATGATGCGCCAAGTGACGAAGGAATTAATGTAAACTCAAGTAGCAGCAGGGAAAGCAGCCTTGAGAGGCGCGAGGTGAAACCAAAATTAGAACCAGGAGACAATGAGGTGCAGCTCCAACGTGAAGAGAGGCAGGCTCGGCTTGAGCAAGAGAAAGCCAAAGCCGAGCAGGAGCGAGCTAAAGCTGAGCAAGAGAAAGCTAATGCCGAACAAGAAAAGGCTAAAGCTGAACAGGAAAAATTTAAAGTTGAACAAGAGAGAGCCAAGGCCGAACAAGAAACGGCCAAGGCTGAACTGGCTAGGATAAAGATGGAGGCCGCTAAAGCAGAACAAGAGAGAATTAAGACGGCACGAAGGGAGAACAGATTGAAGAATTTTAATAAATGGGCGGATAAACGTAAGTACCCTAAGACTCAGAAGAGAAGGCCGGACGGTTGGAGGACAGGACCGAGTTATCCCAAGTTCTACCCCTCAAGTGGAGACAGTAGAGGACAGAAGAGTGCTGTGGAACCGCCGAAGAAGTCACCGAGGGAGAGCTCAAGAGATCTTGTTATCGTTACGGCCGGAGAAGCTGAGCATGAGTCTTTGGAAGGCGCAAGAGAAGTCCGCGGAAGGAGAAGGATCCGCTGTTTCAACTGCGGGTTAATAGGACACATGGCGCGCGAATGCAGACGTCCTAAGCAGCGGGGTTACGTTGCTTTTGTACGGGTAGAGGATCAGTTAGCTGAAGGAGTGCGGGATGGACCCGTACGTAGGAAGAAGGAGGCTAACCCATTCGTGCGTGAGGGAACTGTAAGGGTGGGGGATGCAGACCCCATCCCGGTAATGATGCTGAGAGATACTGGGGCGGAATTTACCCTGGTGAGCAGAACCCTTTTCCCTGAGTGTCACGAGAATACCTGTGTAGGGGAGGCAAGTGTGACCACTGTGGGAGGCCCAGTGCAGATGCCCCTACACCAGGTAACCCTGAGTTCGGTTTATGGATGCCAAACCCTAGTAGTGGGGGTCTGTGCGACGATGCCCACGAGGGAGGCACAGGTCATTTTGGGAAATGACGCATGTGGAGGACGTGTCCTACCAAACCTTGTGAAGGACGAGGAGTGCTTGGAGCACTACAGGAAGAAAGGCGGAGTGTTCGACGCCTGTGGGGACGAGAAAGGAATCGCCATGGAGGCGTTCCCTGTCTGTGCTGTAACGCCGAGGCAGTGCGACGGACGAGGAAAGCGTGGATCTGATAAGGCCGACGAGGAGACATCCGACGGCCTGGGAATGGATCATCTCGTCATGGAACCCGGAGAGCGAGTGGAGGGCGAAGGCAGCCCAGAAGGTGAGGTACAGGTGACCCTCACCAGTTCTCTCGGGGTGGACCGCACTCGTCTCGAGGAGGTGCAACAGGCAGAATCCCCCAAGTTGATTTGTAAGGCCAAAGGAGGACGTATTGGTCCCGAGAAAGCTACTCACTTTAACAGGCAAGAAGGCATATTAATAAGACAGTGTAAACCTGTAAGGATGGAGGTCGGAAAAGCCTCTCTAGGTACGAGAGGCCAAGTAGCATTGCCAGCCGGGTGCAGAGCGGCAGTGTTGAGTCCGTTGCACGCTGTTGGCTCTGCGGGTCACCTAGGGATGACCACGATGCGACGTTCAACGTCGAGAGAAGTGGCTGGGCAACTACATCTTTTCTCTTGGGTGAGGAGGCCCAGGGAAAATCAGGCTGACAGTGGAAATATGTTCCGGTCTGAGTGTGTCAGACGAACAATGACGAGTTGGGGAGTGATGCAAATTCGGTCGTCGCCCTACCGATCGCAGTCGAAGGGGGCGGTCGGAAGATTCCACTCCACCTCAGAGACAACTCTGAGAATGTTCTGCGTAGAGCAGGAAGACGAGTGGGAAGAGACAGCGGGCCCTGTTTTGTTGGCCATTTGTAAAGCAGTGGCAGAACCGTTAAACTTCTCACAGTTCCAGCTGGTGAACTGACGTGAGGTGCGGAGCCCTCGGTCCGCAATAGGTAAGCAGTGGACGCCCAGGATGACCTTGAAGACGGTCTGCAGACACATGAGGAGTGTCACACATTGGCGGCTGCAATACTGGCTGGAAGCCAAGATTTTCAGTGGAAAGGACAACGTAGTCGCAGATGCGTTGTCCTGCATGCACTAACCAGACATGACTCTTATTTTAAGGGGAGGGGTATGTGACGGTGTTCCCCCCCTTCTAATTCTCCCACGCCTGCTGTAAGAGTCATGTCCACTATTCCCGAGCGTTCTCTACGTTGCAGGCATCAATTGAACATATGTGGGAGAGAACAGCATTCTCGATGAGCCGAGAAATTTGCGAAAATAGAACATTTTGGCCTGTGGGATAGGCCCTTTAGGGAGCCAATATGGCGCTGGCGAGTCTGTTCTCCCGCCAAAACTGTGTGACGTCAGTGGCGCCAGATTGGTCGCCGTCAGCGATGTGGCACTGGGAGCCAATGAAAACCAACTTTGGGAAAAGTGACATCACATAGGCATGGGGGGTCCGGCCGTGTTGGCGCCGTGGCGATATCAGTCTTTCACGACACGTCCGAGAGGTAGGACGCGCGATCGGTCGTCCTGTCAGAGTGACGGATTTACCGAACTCCGGTGGATGTAAGCGTCTCCAGTTGTTGGCACGCACTCTGTGAGGTCTTCCTGCAACCCAGATGTGGCTCAGATAAGGAATTGACAGAATATTGAGCAACAAGTGCTCAGGGACAGGTGCGTTGCAAGAAGTGGGCCGGGCATCGACGTGTGTCGTCATTGGTGGTTCACCAGTATAAGAGACAGCTTAGTGGCCGGGCCAACCCACCGTGAGTGAACCGAGTTGACTACCTTGTCAACCGGGTTGAACGTGTGATCGACGATCCTGTCAAGTTTGACAGTAACCCCACCTTCGTGGAACCCTACGAGTCAACAGTTGGATGCAAGCACGTCGAGAAGTCTTCCCAAATACCTAGCGATATATCTAGACGACGAGGGAATTGACAGTGTTGTGAGCTTCAAGTGCTCTGAAGTCGGGTGCTGTGCGTGTGGAGCTTAAGCAGCATCGTCTGGGACGGCTGATAACTTCACAGTGACTTCGTAGTGGTGAGAGGCAGTTCTCTGGGAGTACAGTGACAAGAACTAATTGGGAAACGTGGGACGACCGCCGAGACGTAGGCTGGCTGCCGTAGTTGGGAGGAAAGTTGACGGCCAGGAGACCGACTTCAACCCTGCGACGTACTGTAGAGGAAGGAGCACGGACCTGCGTGTACAGAAGCGGCGAGACGCGACATCCTAAGGCGTGGGCTTGTGTTTCTGGATGGTGAACGAGGCGAGAGCCTGGACCAGGAGCTACAACCCAACTGTCATCCTAGGATAGGTGAAGTAGGTGTTTACAGTTACCCTCCCATTTCCCCTTTAGTTAGCTATATATTTTCTTGTCAGGATATTTTATATGTCGTGAGCAAGTCTCACTTGAGTCTGAGTCACAGAGAGCACAGTATGTGGTGAGCCTACCCAGAGCGCTCACAGTATCAGTTTACATATATATCTATGTGGGGTGTGTGCAAGCACCAGGATTCATCGAAGAATTTGCTGTGACTATTATTAATTTCCAGTGAGTATATTATTATATATATTGGTAGTAAACCAGATATTGGTGTATTGATCTCTGTAATCTATTGATATAAATGCCTGTGGATTGATCTCTATAATCTATCGATATAAGTGCCTGTGTGTTGATCTCTATAATCTATTGATATAAATGCCTGTGTATTGATCTCCAAGATTTATTGATATACATGCCTGTGTGTTGATCTCCTGATCTATTGATATAAATGCCTGTGTGTTGATCTCTATGATCTATTGATATAAATGCCTGTGTATTGATCTTCATGATTTATATATACATATGCCTGAAATTTGATTACTGATTTATATATGACATGACTGTGTACTGAATAATATCATATACGTGAAGTGATTGCCAGTGATATCTCTGTGAGAGAAAGTATAGATGTAAAGAAAGTTCAGTAATCAAGCGAGTGCATTCACAGTAAATATTATTAAGAATAGAGTAATCTTTTGTACGGTGGAAAGTCACTGTGAGAGTATTGTGAATAAGATGTTGATCGTGAGGCCAGTGAAATCATAAGTAAGCCATGTGAATGTTGAATAGTGTTTTTGGAAAAGTTAAATAAACGGGGATCGTGACAGAATTAGAAAACAAGTACTAGTCTTTTCCCACGATCGCGAGGGTCCCGGTCAGCTGACATCTGACAGGGACGCGTGGCGCTGCCGATGTTACCATTTGGTGCGCTCCAGAATATTATGCTATGAATGGCAATTGTCATATATTATTCCTGATACATTGATGCATATATATTTCTCGTTGTCTTTTAAGTAAAATACCAAAACTCTTTGGTGTTTGATATCATCCCTCCATTTATCTTGTGACCGTGTAATGAAGTAAAGCAGAGTGACCTGCCTGATACATATTACTGGAATTGCTCTTGCCACAATTACATCTGACCACTGCAGTTTCACTGGACACCTAAAAAAAACAGTTGGCGACCTTAAAGGCTGTGTAAGAGTTCGGTGTCGGTGCGGGCCACAGATTGAGGGAACGATCTGTGCCCCCACTCATCTTGCAATTTAAAGGCCGTTGTGAGACCGACTGGGGTACTCTCCGAGGCGAGCAGTGGAGCCTAGAGGATCGAGGGAAGACCCGCCGAACGACGGTGAGTAAGGGTTATTGTCGGAGCAACCACCTGGAAAGGAGATCCAGTCTACTTTGCTTTAACCCTTCTCTAACGAGAACACCGTGAAACCCCGACAATATTTAGCTTTATCATTTCATAACAAAAAATTAGAGGAAAATAGATTAATTCATGAAAACCTTGGCTTATTAGGCAAATCGGGCCTTGCATAGTAGGTCTGAGAAGTGCGTTCTGGCTACTAGGTACGACATATGTATATATATATATATATATATATATATAATATATATATATATATATATATTTATATATATATATATATATATAATATATAT
>WNGS01165018.1:13761-27324 GCA_020271785.1 Procambarus virginalis | reverse complement strand
CAGAGGATAGCAAGGGAGCGTAGGAGAAGACAATGAACAGAAAATGGGGAGAAGAGAGAAAGAAAGGAAAGAGAAAGAAAGATAAATGGAAGGGGTAAGCTTATGTTAAGTCACGTTTGTTAGAAAGATTAGAGCAATTGAGTATGTACTGTGAAGGGAAGAGTAACTTCAACGCCTGATCTCCAACAGTCCTTGGGCCAAATACTCTCTTTCTGACTGTGTTACTAACCTTTCGTCCTACTCTCTTTCTAAGCACCAGCAGAACTTCTTGGTCTTGGTCTGTCTTTTGCTACTTCCCCTGGCCCACGCTGTAGCATTGATCTCATTAGTTCCTTTGACAGGTTTGTCAATTCTAACTCTAGTACTCTTTCGGACCTGTCTGCCTTTAGAGGGGCCCTTATCCCCGTTCTTGACAGCTTGTTTTCTAAAAATCACCACCTTCCTCGTCGCTTCCAGCTTGCCCTTGCCTCCCTAAAATCTAACAACTCTATTCTTATCCTTCCGTCCGACAAAGGCAATTCGGTGGTTGTCCTTGACCGTGAGGACTACCTCCGGAAAGCAGATGTCTTGCTCTCTGACTCTCGCACTTATGCTCCTCTGACTTCTAACCCTTTGGATCGCCTCAAAACTTCCTTTAACCGCAAACTAAGACAGCTCTCTAGTCTTTGCCCTCCTGACTTTGATCTCATTAAGCGTTTCCGTGTCATCTGCCCTTCTCTTCCTTATTTCTATGGTCTTCCTAAGACTCATAAACCTGGTGTTCCTCTTCGTCCTATCATTTCTTCACGGGGCTCTGTCAGCTATTCTCTTGCCTCCTGGCTCGCTAAAACCCTGACACCTTACCTTGGCACTTTTTCCCCTGCCCACCTTCGTCACTCTCAGGACTTCATAGAAAGACTGCGCCTGCAACCCTCTTGTAAGATGCTTAGTCTTGATGTCGACTCTCTGTTCACTAATGTTCCGCTCGATGACGTTCTCTCTTTCCTTAGACGGAAGGCGTCAGAGGGCCTCCTTCCTCTCCCACTTCCCACTGACGTTTTCCTCGATCTCATTAGACTCTGTGTTGAATCTAACTCTTTCTCTTTTAACGGTAAATATTACACTCAAACTTTCGGTGTCGCTATGGGTTCCCCTCTCTCCCCTGTTCTTGCTAATTTCTACATGGAATACTTCGAAACTGTTCTTCTTCCTTCTATTGATACTCGTCCCTCTCTCTGGCTTCGCTATGTTGATGACATTTTTGCTTTATGGCCTCATGACCTTAATCTTTTCCAGCCTTTCCTCGCCTCTCTTAACAATCTGGCTCCTTCTATCCATTTCAAAGTTGAGTGGGAATCTAATTCCCTCCTTCCTTTTCTTGATGTTCATGTTCACAGCTCTGTGTCTGGGTTCTCTTTCTCTGTCTACCGTAAACCCATGCATAGTGGCATGTACATTCACTTCTTTTCCTACCATCCTCCTTCTGTTAAGAAAATGTCCTCGTCTCTCTCTTCCTCCGCGCTCTACGCATCAGCGACCCTCAGTTTCTTGATTCTGAAATTTCCTTTATCTACAAATCATTCTCTCGCCTTGGTTATCCTTTGCATTTCATCAACTCTGCCTACTCTCAAGCTAAACGAAATTTCTTTCATCCTAAACCTGCTTCCAACACTAGTAGCACTGTACTATGCCTTCCCTTCATATCTGAACTCAAAACTTTTACCAATACCTTTCGTCCTCTTGACATTAAACTCGCCTTTCGACAAACTAACACACTTCGTAGCAATCTAGTTCACACTGCTCCTCCTGCTTCTAATGCTGCTGGTGTCTACTCTATTTCCTGTTCATCTTGTCCACTCCAATACTTTGGCGAAACTGGCCGTACACTGAATGACAGACTTAAAGAACACAAGAGAAGTGTTAAGTCTGCAGACACTAACAATGCTCTCTTCTGCCATGTGAGGGATTCTAATCATCCCATTGATTGGTCTTCATCCAAAATAATCTTTCCTGCCTCTACTCTTCACAGACGCCGTCTTGTAGAATCGGCTCTTATACACAATGTACCCAACATGAACTTGAGTCCTGGCTTTGTTGCTGTGGACTCTTCCCTTTCACAGTACATACTCAAATGCTCTAATCTTTCTAACAAACGTGACTTAACATAAGCTTACCCCTTCCATTTATCTTTCTTTCTCTTTCCTTTCTTTCTCTCTTCTCCCCATTTTCTGTTCTTTGTCTTCTCCTACGCTCCCTTGCTATCCTCTGCTTATTCCTATTACCTTTCCTTCGTTATAATGGGAGCTGCCTCGTATGGGCCAATAGGCCTTCTGCAGTTCTCATTATTACTACTTTTCTCTACACCTTACTTTCCTCCTCACCTCTCTTGCCTATTTATTTCCCGTTCTCTACCTCCTCATCACAAGCGACTTGAGAATGGTCCAGGACGGACCGAAACGTCGTCGTCCTTTCAACTTCTAGTGTGTGGTCTGGTCAACATACTTCAGCCACGTTATTGTGACTCTTCGCCTGCAAAGTTATTAATATCAGTCCATTTGCAATTAACCACCATGCTGCACCAAGTTTATTGGGGAATTTCACATGCGCATGAAATAAAGTGTTCCAAAAAATTATTTTTTCTTTGTAAAATGATAGATTCCCTTCCATGAACATGTCTATGTAAAAATAAATACCAAATTCCACTTACTTTGCCTGTGGGGACGTGGACAAAGTGCGCTGTGACGTCATCAAGGCCTGGTCGCCCGTGCATGAATCGCCCAGACACAGTCACGCAGGCCATTCAAGCATCGGGTGTTGCCACAACTATATTTTCAATTATTTGTTCTATGTATTTCATATGCGGTTTATTTGTTTGTTTTTTTATTGTATATGATGCATATTTGTGTCCTTTACAATATGTATACAGTAGAATGTTCATAATGTTCCATAGAACTGTGATAAAGTGTCAGTAATGTCCACAATGTTTATTGTCGCAATATTACTTGTTAAAATTCACTAAAATTACAATATGTACAGTTTCACACACTATTTACACAGTAATACACTATATCACACACTATTTACACAGTAATACACTATATCACACACTCAGTACTTGGGAAGTGAGTAATAATCAACGAAGTAGTTCATGGTGCACAGCACGACTATGCTCTCGTTGCACCTGGTACAGATAAATTTTTGCTTCCTGTTTCTTCATTCTGTGTGCTTGCAAATAACGCACTCACATACACCCCTTGGCTTTAGTACTTGTAAGTTGTATGTAGCCAAGCTTGTAAAGCATAAGGTAGTATTGAAAAGATTATAGGAAAAGATCAATTTGTAAGGTAGTCTTGAAAACATCACTTTGTATGGTCCCACATAGGAAGAGATTCAGCTTGCCTCCAAGAGTGTCCGTCATCAGGAAGAGATTCAGGTACAGGGGTACCTTGGTTTAGATTTAATTCGTTCCTGGAGACGGCTTGTATTCCGAAAACAAACTCGTATTCCGAAGCTAATTTCCCCATAAGAAATATGGGAAATGAATTAATCCATTCCTGACTACCCCCCCAAAACCCCACTTCAAACTAAATTTTATACCTAATTCATCTAATATAACCCACAAAACTATGTTCAAGTTATTACTTACCTGCTGTTGGCATATGGAAGATGGTGAGAGGGAGGAGAAGAGGTGTTACTGTTTGGAAGGGGAGTCCCCTACATTATAACATCAGGCAGTGAGAACTTCACTGGTGGCTCGTTTTGCCTGCATACCACTAAGACTTACGGTCTTACTAAGAATCTGTCTAAAGATACTTTTTTTTCCCTACATTTTTACCACTTGTCTGTAGTAAGACATCACATTATCATTTAAAAGGTCAACGCAACGGCCTGCTACAGCTTTATCTGGGCGAGTTTTTTCAACTAAACTTTGCAATTCTTCCATACTTCACACATTTTCTTAACACTTTAGCGTTATCACGGCGCTCGAGAGCGTTACCACTTTTTGTGTTGAGGTCGAACAACGAACTCACTCACGAGTCACGAGAAAAAATATTTCTATAAACTCTGTTATGCGATCGACTTTGGATAGTTTTTGAAAATGTCCTGCGATGAAATTTTAATTTTTCTCTAATAGCCGCATAGTCTATTTGGGGAAACGGCATAGCATTGCACCATCGAGGTAAGACCATTGTATTGTTGACACGACAAGTGTAATCGACGTAGTTTTTTATTTGGTGCCGGTCTAACGCATCCTTGTGTGACATTTTATACTTATGTTCTTCTAGAACTTCTAGTGCAAACACCTTGGTACAAAATTGAAATACATACATTGAAAATTAATGTCAGGTAACCCAGCCAGCAGCCCTAGGGCATTCTGGGAATTTTTTCAAGATGGCTGCCTCTCACTGGAGGTCCTAAGAGTCATTTTGTACACAACCAACCTCGCACACATTTAGAATGGGTACGGAAAAATTAAAGAGAGTTTTCCTCGGTTGGCGCAGTTTTCCGCCGACCGACAATACTCTGTTGGGCGCAGTTAACCTTAATGGCGCATAGCTATATACCATTTGACACCCACAGGCGCATAAAAAAAAAAAAAAAAAAAAAAATTTCTTCCTAACCTGTTAATTTGTTGTTCCCTGATCACGGGAAAAATAATAAAAAATCGTAAGTTAATATATTGGCCACTATAGGGCAGGGAAGTCTGGCACAAAACAGCGTCACTCAGCATCGTCCCAGGCGGTCTGTTGATCGCCGCTGTCAGGCCGAGTTGCCACAAAGAGATAATTGCCTATTATTTCAATGTCTCTGATTGATTTTTCGTAGTTTTTTTTGCTGTAATATTATTCAATAGTGTGTAGTGTGATATATTTATATAATGAATGGGTGAATCATTGCTGTACTCAAAATATGGTGTGCTTATTGTTGATTCAATTATGTTCATCAAACAGTGAACAAATACTTTGTCGGTTGTTACACTAATACACAGTTATATATAAGTATCTGCATGTTTTGTTCACCATAACGAACCACTAAGTTGCTATTATGAGTCAAAAGTACGAGGAGTGACCGTCGTGTACCAGCCAGCCACTCACGCCCTCCCTCAAGTCATCTGACTCGCCCACATTCTCCTCCACAATACTGTTTTTGCTTTTATTCACTATATCAGACGCTATATATAAGTATCTACATTCGTGTTCACCATAACGAACCACTAGTTGGTAGCTGAGTGGCAGGGGCAGGCAGTGGCAGCTCGCCACTGGCTACCACTGCCACTGATGGACCTCACAGTCAGCTGATGGCTGCCGCCCTCAAGGCCACACGCACTAATATTTCTCCTCCAACATACTGCTTGTGGTGTTATTACGCTATATACACACATTATATATAAAATCTACCGGTTTTATTCACCAAACTTGTACAAGTAAACTGGTATGGTGCCAAAGACGTGATCACCAGTAAACACACGATAATTCCTGCAGACGACGCTCCCTCACCAAAATGGCGGCTCCCAACCTCCTACTCTTGCGGTTTATACTCTCTATAACACTTTATATAAGTATCTACTTTTGTGTTCACCATAACGAACCACTAAAGCTGGTATGGTGAGTGCAGTCAATAAAAGGTGGCCACACACAGTCAGATAACAACGCCACCACCCTCCCTCCCACAGCATTACTCCTCCCTCCATGGAGCACAGCGCTAAATATCATCACAATCCTCTTATTATCAGACCCATGGTCTTTTTATCACAGTCAGGGGTCTTCTGTAATAATCTTATCGCTACATAATAGCATGAACAAGTATATTATGGCATTTTTAGGCGATGCTGTGGTCACAAGCTGAACAGCAGTGCTGTGAGCTCATGCTGCGTGCGTCAGGCTTGGTAGCTTACGCGATACTGAGGCCCCTAACCCCCTTGAGTTTGGCCCACGATTTTTTTTAAAAATGGCGTCTTGTTTACAAGAGCCCTGATGAAGGTGTGGTGAACCCCGTGTATCCGTGGGCCTTTTAAATCTTGCGTAGTACTCCAACCATATATGATGCGATGCGCAATTTTCTGCAAGTCAGTCAACGCATCATATGATGCGATGCGCAGTTGAAGGTTTAAGTGGTTAAACAAATATAATTAATTTACCTGCATATCCCACAACACCTGACTTGAAAATATATATATCCAAGAATATAGACATTTTCAGCAGTTTCAATTTTTACAGTTTACCATGTTTATTCTTGGGTTAAGTTAGGTTACTAACCACAGCAATGTCCTTCCACCACCAGGGTACTTGTACCCCCTCAGAAATTACTGCTGCTTGAAGTTCAATAGGTTCTTTTATTTTACTTAAAAGACAAAGAGAAATATATGCATCAATGTATCAGGAATAATATATGACAATTGCTCCATTTATAGCATAATATCTGGAGCGCACCAATATGGTAACATCGTCGCACGTTTCCCAATTAGTTCTTGTCACTGTACTCCCAGAGGAACTGCCTCTCACCAGTACGAAGTCGCTGTGAAGTTATCAGCCATCCCAGACGATGCTGCTTAAGCTCCACACGCACAGCACCCGACTTCAGAGCACTTGAAGCTCACAACACTGTCAATTCCCTCGTCGTCAAGATATATCGCTAGGTATTTGGGAAGACTTCTCGACGTGCTTGCATCCAACTGTTGACTCGTAGGGTTCCACGAAGGTGGGGTTACTGTCAAACTTGACAGGATCGTCGATCACACATTCAACCCGGTTGACAAGGTAGTCAACTCGGTTCACTCACGGTGGGTTGGCCCGGCCACTAAGCTGTCTCTTATACTGGTGAACCGCCAATGACGACACACGTCGATGCCCAGCCCACTTCTTGCAACGCACCTGTCCCTGAGCACTTGTTGCTCAATATTCTGTCAATTCCTTATCTGAGCCACATCTGGGTTGCAGGAAGACCTCACAGAGTGAGTGCCAACAACATGAGACGCTTACATCCACCGGAGCTCGGTAATCCGTCACTTTGACAGGACGACTGATCGCGCGTCCTACCTCTCGGACGTGTCGTGAAAGACTGATATCGCCACGGCGCCAACACAGCCGGACCCCCCATGCCTATGTGACGTCACTTTTCCCAAAGTTGGTTTTCATTGGCTCCCAGTGCCACGTCACTGACGGCGACCAATCTGGCGCCACTGACGTCACACAGTTTTGGCGGGAGAACAGACTCGCCAGCGCCATATTGGCTCCCTAAAGGGCCTATCCCACAGGCCAAATGTTCTATTTTCGCAAATTTCTCGGCTCATCGAGAATGCTGTTCTCTCCCACATATGTTCAATTGATGCCTGCAACGTAGAGAACGCTCGGGAATAGTGGACATGACTCTTACAGCAGGCGTGGGAGAATTAGAAGGGGGGGAACACCGTCACATACCCCTCCCCTTAAAATAAGAGTCATGTCTGGTTAGTGCATGCGGGACAACGCATCTGCGACTACATTGTCCTTTCCAATGAAAATCTTGGTTTCCAGCCAGTATTGCAGCCGCCAATGTGTGACACTCCTCATGTGTCTGCAGACCGTCTTCAAGGTCATCCTGGGCGTCCACTGCTTACCTATTGCGGACCGAGGGCTCCGCACCTCACGTCCGTTCACCAGCTGGAACTGTGAGAAGTTTAACGGTTCTGCCACTGCTTTGCAAATGGCCAACAAAACAGGCCCGCTGTCTCTTCCCACTCGTCTTCCTGCTCTACGCAGAACATTCTCAGAGTTGTCTCTGAGGTGGAGTGGAATCCTCCGACCGCCCCCTTCGACTGCGATCGGTAGGGCGATCGAATTTGCATCACTCCCCAGCTCGTCATTGTTCGTCTGACACACTCAGACCGGAACATATTTCCACTGTCAGCCTGATTTTCCCTGGGCCTCCTCACCCAAGAGAAAAGATGTTGTAGTTGCCCAGCCACTTCTCTCGACGTTGAACGTCGCATCGTGGTCATCCCTAGGTGACCCGCAGAGCCAACAGCGTGCAACGGACTCAACACTGCCGCTCTGCACCGGCTGGCAATGCTACTTGGCCTCTCGTACCTGGAGAGGCTTTTCCGACCTCCATCCTTACAGGTTTACACTGTCTTATTAATATGCCTTCTTGCCTGTTAAAGTGAGTAGCTTTCTCGGGACCAATACGTCCTCCTTTGGCCTTACAAATCAACTTGGGGGATTCTGCCTGTTGCACCTCCTCGAGACGAGTGCGGTCCACCCCGAGAACTGGTGAGGGTCACCTGTACCTCACCTTCTGGCTGCCTTCGCCCTCCACTCGCTCTCCGGTTTCCATGACGAGATGATCCATTCCCAGGCCGTCGGATGTCTCCTCGTCGGCCTTATCAGATCCACGCTTTCCTCGTCCGTCGCACTGCCTCGGCGTTACAGCACAGACAGGGAACGCCTCCATGGCGATTCCTTTCTCGTCCCCACAGGCGTCGAACACTCCGCCTTTCTTCCTGTAGTGCTCCAAGCACTCCTCGTCCTTCACAAGGTTCGGTAGGACACGTCCTCCACATGCGTCATTTCCCAAAATGACCTGTGCCTCCCTCGTGGGCATCGTCGCACAGACCCCCACTACTAGGGTTTGGCATCCATAAACCGAACTCACGGTTACCTGGTGTAGGGGCATCTGCACTGGGCCTCCCACACTGGTCACACTTGCCTCCCCTACACAGGTATTCTCGTGACGCTCAGGGAAAAGGGTTCTGCTCACCAGGGTAAATTCCGCCCCAGTATCTCTCAGCATCATTACCGGGATGGGGTCTGCGTCCCCCACCCTTACAGTTCCCTCACGCACGAATGGGTTAGCCTCCTTCTTCCTACGTACGGGTCCATCCCGCACTCCTTCAGCTAACTGATCCTCTACCCGTACAAAAGCAACGTAACCCCGCTGCTTAGGACGTCTGCATTCGCGCGCCATGTGTCCTATTAACCCGTAGTTGAAACAGCGGATCCTTCTCCTTCCGCGGACTTCTCTTGCGCCTTCCAAAGACTCATGCTCAGCTTCTCCGGCCGTAACGATAACAAGATCTCTTGAGCTCTCCCTCGGTGACTTCTTCGGCGGTTCCACAGCACTCTTCTGTCCTCTACTGTCTCCACTTGAGGGGTAGGACTTGGGATAACTCGGTCCTATCCTCCAACCGTCCGGCCTTCTCTTCTGAGTCTTAGGGTACTTACGTTTATCCGCCCATTTATTAAAATTCTTCAATCTGTTCTCCCTTCGTGCCGTCTTAATTCTCTCTTGTTCTGCTTTAGCGGCCTCCATCTTTATCCTAGCCAGTTCAGCCTTGGCCGTTTCTTGTTCGGCCTTGGCTCTCTCTTGTTCAACTTTAAATTTTTCCTGTTCAGCTTTAGCCTTTTCTTGTTCGGCTTTAGCTTTCTCTTGCTCAGCTTTAGCTCGCTCCTGCTCGGCTTTGGCTTTCTCTTGCTCAAGCCGAGCCTGCCTCTCTTCACGTTGCAGCTGCACCTCATTGTCTCCTGGTTCTAATTTTGGTTTCACCTCGCGCCTCTCAAGGCTGCTTTCCCTGCTGCTACTTGAGTTTGCATTAATTCCTTTGTCACTTGGCGCATCATCGGTTTCCACTGAAATTTCTTCCAACCTATCGGATTCTTCTCTACGCAGCTGTGCTTCTTCGCGCTTCAGCTGAGCTTCTCGTTCTTCTCTGCGCAGCTGTGCCTCTCTTTCTGCTTCCTCGCGCTTCAGCTGTGCTTCTATCTGCATCTTCATTATTTCCAGCTTGATACTGCGCCTGCTGCCACTGGATCCCTGGCTGCTGCCACCGGTACTCAAGTTCTCTCCTCCACTGGCAGGTGTCTGTGGCCGCTCCTCTCCTAAGCTTCATCACGTGCCTTGAGCTGTGCCATGATCTCAAGTCTTCTCTCTCCCACTTTGGAAGCTCTCAACTTGATCCCAAAGTGGTCGGCAATCGTCTGCAGCTGTGCCTTGGTGCACTCCTCCAGTACTTGCTCGTCTCTCGCGTCGATAAACCTGGCTACTTTATCATCCTCCATCTTGTGACAATGAGTGAAAACTTGGGCCTGATATTTAATACCACAATTACAACCTTGATCTTGCTCTTTATCCTGGCAAGGTCGCCAATGTCGGGGTTTCACGGTGTTCTCGTTAGTGAAGGGTTAAAGCAAAGGTAGACTGGATCTCCTTTCCAGGTGGTTGCTCCGACAATAACCCTTACTCACCGTCGTTCGGCGGGTCTTCCCTCGATCCTCTAGGCTCCACTGCTCGCCTCGGAGAGTACCCCAGTCTGTCTCACAACCGGCCTTTAAATTGCAAGATGAGTGGGGGCACAGATCGTTCCCTCATCTGTGGCCCGCCCCGACACCGAACTCTTATACAGCCTTTAAGGTCGCCAACTGGTTTTTTTTAGGTGTCCAGTAACACTGCAGTGGTCAGGTGTAATTGTGGCAAGAGCAAATTCCAGTAATATGGTATCAGGCAGGTCACTCTGCTTTACTTCATTACACGGTCACAAGATAAATGGAGGGGATGATATCAAACACCAAGAGTTTTGGTATTTTACTTAAAAGACAACGAGAATATATTTGCATCAATGTATCAGGAATAATATATGACAATTGCTCCATTTATAGCATAATATTCTGGAGCGCACCAATATGTAACATCGGCAGCGCCACGCGTCCCCTGTAGATGTCAGCTGACCGTGACCCTCGCGATCGTGGGAACAGACTAGTACTTGTTTTCTAATTCTGTCACGATCCCCGTTTATTTAACTTTTTCCAAAACACTATTCAACATTCACATGGCTTACTTATGATTTCACTGGCCTCACGATCAACATCTTATTCACAATACTCTCACAGTGACTTTCCACCGTACCAAAGATTACTCTATTCTTAATAATATTTACTGTGAATGCACTCGCTTGATTACTGAACTTTTCTTTATATCTATACTTTCTCTCACAGAGATATCACTGGCAATCACTTCACGTATATGATATTATTCAGTACACAGTCATGTCATATATAAATCAGTAATCAAATTTCAGGCATATGTATATATAAATCATGAAGATCAATACACAGGCATTTATATCAATAGATCATAGAGATCAACACACAGGCATTTATATCAATAGATCAGGAGATCAACACACAGGCATGTATATCAATAAATCTTGGAGATCAATACACAGGCATTTATATCAATAGATTATAGAGATCAACACACAGGCACTTATATCGATAGAATATAGAGATCAATCCACAGGCATTTATATCAATAGATTACAGAGATCAATACACCAATATCTGGTTTACTACCATATATATAATAATACTCACTGGAAATTAATAATAGTCACAGCAAATTCTTCGATGAATCCTGGTGCTTGCACACACCCACACATAGATATATATGTAAACTGATACTGTGAGCGCTTTGGGTAGGCTCACCACATACTGTGCTCTCTGTGACTCAGACTCAAGTGAGACTTGCTCACGACATATAAAATATCCTGACAAGAAAATATATAGCTAACTAAAGGGAAATGGGAGGGTAACTGTAAACACCTACTTCACCTATCCTAGGATGACAGTTGGGTTGTAGCTCCTGGTCCAGGCTCTCGCCTCGTTCACCATCCAGAAACACAAGCTCACGCCTTAGGATGTCGCGTCTCGCCGCTTCTGTACACCGCAGGTCCGTGCTCCTTCCTCTACAGTACGTCGCAGGGTTGAAGTCGGTCTCCTGGCCGTCAACTTTCCTCCCAACTACGGCAGCCAGCCTACGTCTCGGCGGTCGTCGCACGTTTCCCAATTAGTTCTTGTCACTGTACTCCCAGAGGAACTGCCTCTCACCACTACGAAGTCGCTGTGAAGTTATCAGCCGTCTCAGACGATGCTGCTTAAGCTCCACACGCACAGCACCCGACTTCAGAGCACTTGAAGCTCACAACACTGTCAATTCCCTCGTCGTCTAGATATAGCGCTAGGTATTTGGGAAGACTTCTCGACGTGCTTGCATCCAACTGTTGACTCGTAGGATTCCACGAAGGTGGGGTTACTGTCAAACTTGACAGGATCGTCGATCACACGTTCAACCCGGTTGACAAGGTAGTCAACTCGGTTCACTCACGGTGGGTTGGCCCGGCCACTAAGCTGTCTCTTATACTGGTGAACCGCCAATGACGACACACGTCGATGCCCGGCCCACTTCTTGCAACGCACCTGTCCCTGAGCACTTGTTGCTCAATATTCTGTCAATTCCTTATCTGAGCCACATCTGGGTTGCAGGAAGACCTCACAGAGTGCGTGCCAACAACTGGAGACGCTTACATCCACCGGAGTAACGGCGACCAATCTGGCGCCACTGACGTCACACAGTTTTGGCGGGAGAACAGACTCGCCAGCGCCATATTGGCTCCCTAAAGGGCCTATCCCACAGGCCAAAATGTTCTATTTTCGCAAATTTCTCGGCTCATCGAGAATGCTGTTCTCTCCCACATATGTTCAATTGATGCCTGCAACGTAGAGAACGCTCGGGAATAGTGGACATGACTCTTACAGCAGGCGTGGGAGAATTAGAAGGAGGGGAACACCGTCACAATATATATATATATATATATATATATATATATATATATATATATATATATATATATATATATATATCCAGTTAATATCCATTGTTTTCATGTTCTGTCCTTTGTTGAAAGTTTTGTTCACCTCATTAAAAACTGTTTAACATATCACCTCACCCAAAACGCGGGTATAAAATGAAAGATGAAAGCTGTTTAAATCATAGCATAGTAAAGAACTGTTTAGTGCTTTCAGGTTATAGTTGTGTGTGAAAACTAAAGTCTTTGAAAATGTAATTAGTTATTACGAAACGCGTTCAAGTGTCGCGTCAGACTAAGAAATAAAGAATGAATTTTGGAGAATTGATTTTTCATTTACCGTCATCAGTAAAAACAAACATAAGGAAAATTGAGAAAATTCGTGTTAGAATTATTAATCTTACTTTTTCGGTCATATTTAATAACATATGTCTACAGGAAAGACTGCTACCAAAATATACTAATATATATATATACGTATGCGAACAAGCCTGAAGGTTATTCATATATATATACATATATATATATATATATATATATATATAGATATATATATATATATATATATATATACATTATATATATATATATATATATATATATATATATATATATATATCTATATATATATATATATATACAGTAGGAAGGGAGTACCACCTCTGGCTGGAAGAAGGGGGACCCATAGCCTCGGAGGAAACCACTATACGCATTAGAGGGAATGTTTAGATCCTCTCCAATACAGTTTCTGTGTGCTTTTCTCCTACCACCCCTTCCTTATTTTTGTGCTTTATTATGTATTTGGTGGTTACAAGATAAACATAGGTTGATACGAAAATGAATACAATAAGGTGCTTAAAGGTTATGGATCTCTTGAAAAACACGACAATGGGAAACATTGATGAATGTCACAGACAGTCGATCATTGTTACAAGTCAAACACTTCTTCGAATTCTTCTGAAGTTGGA
>WNGS01165017.1:2490-12913 GCA_020271785.1 Procambarus virginalis | reverse complement strand
CACAGCAGCTACTAGTACCAACACAGCAGCTACTAGTACCAACACAGCAGCTACTAGTACCAACACAGCAGCTACTAGTACCAACACAGCAGCTACTAGTACCAGCCAGCTACTAGTACCAACACAGCAGCTACTAGTACCAACACAGCAGCTACTAGTACCAAACAGCAGCTACTAGTACCAACACAGCTACTAGTACCAACACAGCTACTAGTACCACACACAGCTACTAGTACCACACACAGCTACTAGTACCAACACAGCAGCTACTAGTACCAACACAGCAGCTACTAGTACCAACACAGCAGCTACTAGTACCAACACAGCAGCTACTAGTACCAACACAGCAGCTACTAGTACCAACACAGCAGCTACTAGTACCACACACAGCTACTAGTACCAACACAGCTACTAGTACCAACACAGCAGCTACTAGTACCAACACAGCAGCTACTAGTACCAACACAGCAGCTACTAGTACCAACACAGCAGCTACTAGTACCAACACAGCTACTAGTACCAACACAGCAGCTACTAGTACCAACACAGCAGCTACTAGTACCAACACAGCAGCTACTAGTACCAACACAGCAGCTACTAGTACCAACACAGCAGCTACTAGTACCAACACAGCAGCTACTAGTACCAACACAGCAGCTACTAGTACCAACACAGCAGCTACTAGTACCAACACAGCAGCTACTAGTACCAACACAGCAGCTACTAGTACCAACACAGCAGCTACTAGTACCACACAGCAGCTACTAGTACCAACACAGCAGCTACTAGTACCAACACAGCAGCTACTAGTACCAACACAGCAGCTACTAGTACCAACACAGCAGCTACTAGTACCAACACAGCAGCTACTAGTACCAACACAGCAGCTACTAGTACCAACACAGCAGCTACTAGTACCAGCACAGCTACTAGTACCAACACAGCAGCTACTAGTACCAACACAGCAGCTACTAGTACCAACACAGCAGCTACTAGTACCAACACAGCAGCTACTAGTACCAACACAGCAGCTACTAGTACCAGCACAGCTACTAGTACCAACACAGCAGCTACTAGTACCAACACAGCAGCTACTAGTACCAACACAGCAGCTACTAGTACAAGCACAGCTACTAGTACCAGCACAGCTACTAGTACCAGCACAGCTACTAGTACCACACACAGCTACTAGTACCAGCACAGCTACTAGTACCAACACAGCAGCTACTAGTACCAACACAGCAGCTACTAGTACCAACACAGCAGCTACTAGTACCAACACAGCAGCTACTAGTACCAACACAGCAGCTACTAGTACCAACACAGCAGCTACTAGTACCAACACAGCAGCTACTAGTACCAACACAGCAGCTACTAGTACCAACACAGCAGCTACTAGTACCAGCACAGCAGCTACTAGTACCAACACAGCAGCTACTAGTACCAACACAGCAGCTACTAGTACCAACACAGCAGCTACTAGTACCAACACAGCAGCTACTAGTACCAACACAGCAGCTACTAGTACCAACACAGCAGCTACTAGTACCAACACAGCAGCTACTAGTACCAACACAGCAGCTACTAGTACCAACACAGCAGCTACTAGTACCAGCACAGCTACTAGTACCAACACAGCAGCTACTAGTACCAACACAGCAGCTACTAGTACCAACACAGCAGCTACTAGTACCAACACAGCAGCTACTAGTACCAACACAGCAGCTACTAGTACCAACACAACAGCTACTAGTACCAACACAGCAGCTACTAGTACCAACACAGCAGCTACTAGTACCAACACAGCAGCTACTAGTACCAACACAGCAGCTACTAGTACCAACACAGCAGCTACTAGTACCACACACAGCTACTAGTACCAGCACAGCTACTAGTACCAGCACAGCTACTAGTACCAACACAGCAGCTACTAGTACCAACACAGCAGCTACTAGTACCAGCACAGCAGCTACTAGTACCAACACAGCAGCTACTAGTACCAACACAGCAGCTACTAGTACCAACACAGCAGCTACTAGTACCAACACAGCAGCTACTAGTACCAACACAGCAGCTACTAGTACCAACACAGCAGCTACTAGTACCAACACAGCAGCTACTAGTACCAACACAGCAGCTACTAGTACCAACACAGCAGCTACTAGTACCAACACAGCAGCTACTAGTACCAACACAGCAGCTACTAGTACCAACACAGCAGCTACTAGTACCAACACAGCAGCTACTAGTACCAACACAGCAGCTACTAGTACCAACACAGCAGCTACTAGTACCAACACAGCAGCTACTAGTACCAACACAGCAGCTACTAGTACCAACACAGCAGCTACTAGTACCAACACAGCAGCTACTAGTACCAACACAGCAGCTACTAGTACCAACACAGCAGCTACTAGTACCAACACAGCAGCTACTAGTACCAACACAGCAGCTACTAGTACCAACACAGCTACTAGTACCAACACAGCTACTAGTACCAACACAGCTACTAGTACCAACACACAGCTACTAGTACCAACACAGCAGCTACTAGTACCAACACAGCAGCTACTAGTACCAACACAGCAGCTACTAGTACCAACACAGCAGCTACTAGTACCAACACAGCAGCTACTAGTACCACACAGCAGCTACTAGTACCAACACAGCAGCTACTAGTACCAACACAGCAGCTACTAGTACCAACACAGCAGCTACTAGTACCAACACAGCAGCTACTAGTACCAACACAGCAGCTACTAGTACCAACACAGCAGCTACTAGTACCAACACAGCAGCTACTAGTACCAACACAGCAGCTACTAGTACCAACACAGCAGCTACTAGTACCAACACAGCAGCTACTAGTACCAACACAGCAGCTACTAGTACCAACACAGCAGCTACTAGTACCAACACAGCAGCTACTAGTACCAACACAGCAGCTACTAGTACCAACACAGCAGCTACTAGTACCAACACAGCAGCTACTAGTACCAACACAGCAGCTACTAGTACCAACACAGCAGCTACTAGTACCAACACAGCAGCTACTAGTACCAACACAGCAGCTACTAGTACCAACACAGCAGCTACTAGTACCAACACAGCAGCTACTAGTACCAACACAGCAGCTACTAGTACCAGCACAGCTACTAGTACCAACACAGCAGCTACTAGTACCAACACAGCAGCTACTAGTACCAACACAGCAGCTACTAGTACCAACACAGCAGCTACTAGTACCAACACAGCAGCTACTAGTACCAACACAGCAGCTACTAGTACCAACACAGCAGCTACTAGTACCAACACAGCAGCTACTAGTACCAACACAGCAGCTACTAGTACCAACACAGCAGCTACTAGTACCAACACAGCAGCTACTAGTACCAACACAGCTACTAGTACCACACACAGCTACTAGTACCAACACAGCTACTAGTACCAACACAGCAGCTACTAGTACCAACACAGCAGCTACTAGTACCAACACAGCAGCTACTAGTACCAACACAGCAGCTACTAGTACCAACACAGCAGCTACTAGTACCAACACAGCAGCTACTAGTACCAACACAGCAGCTACTAGTACCAACACAGCAGCTACTAGTACCAACACAGCAGCTACTAGTACCAACACAGCAGCTACTAGTACCAACACAGCAGCTACTAGTACCAACACAGCAGCTACTAGTACCAACACAGCAGCTACTAGTACCAACACAGCAGCTACTAGTACCACACAGCAGCTACTAGTACCAACACAGCAGCTACTAGTACCACACAGCAGCTACTAGTACCAACACAGCAGCTACTAGTACCACACAGCAGCTACTAGTACCAACACAGCAGCTACTAGTACCAACACAGCAGCTACTAGTACCAACACAGCAGCTACTAGTACCAACACAGCAGCTACTAGTACCAACACAGCAGCTACTAGTACCAACACAGCAGCTACTAGTACCAACACAGCAGCTACTAGTACCAACACAGCAGCTACTAGTACCAACACAGCAGCTACTAGTACCAACACAGCAGCTACTAGTACCAACACAGCAGCTACTAGTACCAACACAGCAGCTACTAGTACCAACACAGCAGCTACTAGTACCAACACAGCAGCTACTAGTACCAACACAGCAGCTACTAGTACCAACACAGCAGCTACTAGTACCAACACAGCAGCTACTAGTACCAACACAGCAGCTACTAGTACCAACACAGCAGCTACTAGTACCAACACAGCAGCTACTAGTACCAACACAGCAGCTACTAGTACCAACACAGCAGCTACTAGTACCAACACAGCAGCTACTAGTACCAACACAGCAGCTACTAGTACCAACACAGCAGCTACTAGTACCAACACAGCAGCTACTAGTACCAACACAGCAGCTACTAGTACCACACAGCAGCTACTAGTACCAACACAGCAGCTACTAGTACCAACACAGCAGCTACTAGTACCAACACAGCAGCTACTAGTACCAACACAGCAGCTACTAGTACCAACACAGCAGCTACTAGTACCAACACAGCAGCTACTAGTACCAACACAGCAGCTACTAGTACCAACACAGCAGCTACTAGTACCAACACAGCAGCTACTAGTACCAACACAGCAGCTACTAGTACCAACACAGCAGCTACTAGTACCAACACAGCAGCTACTAGTACCAACACAGCAGCTAGTACCAACACAGCAGCTACTAGTACCAACACAGCAGCTACTAGTACCAACACAGCAGCTACTAGTACCAACACAGCAGCTACTAGTACCAACACAGCAGCTACTAGTACCAACACAGCAGCTACTAGTACCAACACAGCAGCTACTAGTACCAACACAGCAGCTACTAGTACCAACACAGCAGCTACTAGTACCAACACAGCAGCTACTAGTACCAACACAGCAGCTACTAGTACCAACACAGCAGCTACTAGTACCAACACAGCAGCTACTAGTACCAACACAGCAGCTACTAGTACCAACACAGCAGCTACTAGTACCAACACAGCAGCTACTAGTACCAACACAGCAGCTACTAGTACCAACACAGCAGCTACTAGTACCAACACAGCAGCTACTAGTACCAACACAGCAGCTACTAGTACCAACACAGCAGCTACTAGTACCAACACAGCAGCTACTAGTACCAACACAGCAGCTACTAGTACCAACACAGCAGCTACTAGTACCAACACAGCAGCTACTAGTACCAACACAGCAGCTACTAGTACCAACACAGCAGCTACTAGTACCAACACAGCAGCTACTAGTACCAACACAGCAGCTACTAGTACCAACACAGCAGCTACTAGTACCAACACAGCAGCTACTAGTACCAACACAGCAGCTACTAGTACCACACACAGCTACTAGTACCAACACAGCAGCTACTAGTACCAACACAGCAGCTACTAGTACCAACACAGCAGCTACTAGTACCAACACAGCAGCTACTAGTACCAACACAGCAGCTACTAGTACCAACACAGCAGCTACTAGTACCACACAGCAGCTACTAGTACCAACACAGCAGCTACTAGTACCAACACAGCAGCTACTAGTACCAACACAGCAGCTACTAGTACCAACACAGCAGCTACTAGTACCAACACAGCAGCTACTAGTACCAACACAGCAGCTACTAGTACCAACACAGCAGCTACTAGTACCAACACAGCAGCTACTAGTACCAACACAGCAGCTACTAGTACCAACACAGCAGCTACTAGTACCAACACAGCAGCTACTAGTACCAACACAGCAGCTACTAGTACCAACACAGCAGCTACTAGTACCAACACAGCAGCTACTAGTACCAACACAGCAGCTACTAGTACCAACACAGCAGCTACTAGTACCAGCACAGCAGCTACTAGTACCAACACAGCAGCTACTAGTACCAACACAGCAGCTACTAGTACCAACACAGCAGCTACTAGTACCAACACACAGCTACTAGTACCAACACAGCAGCTACTAGTACCACACAGCAGCTACTAGTACCAACACAGCTACTAGTACCAACACAGCAGCTACTAGTACCAACACAGCAGCTACTAGTACCAACACAGCAGCTACTAGTACCAACACAGCAGCTACTAGTACCAACACAGCAGCTACTAGTACCAGCACAGCTACTAGTACCAACACAGCAGCTACTAGTACCAACACAGCAGCTACTAGTACCAACACAGCAGCTACTAGTACCAACACAGCAGCTACTAGTACCAACACAGCAGCTACTAGTACCAACACAGCAGCTACTAGTACCAACACAGCAGCTACTAGTACCAACACAGCAGCTACTAGTACCAACACAGCAGCTACTAGTACCAACACAGCAGCTACTAGTACCAACACAGCAGCTACTAGTACCAACACAGCAGCTACTAGTACCAACACAGCAGCTACTAGTACCAACACAGCAGCTACTAGTACCAACACAGCAGCTACTAGTACCACACACAGCTACTAGTACCACACACAGCTACTAGTACCAGCACAGCTACTAGTACAACACAGCAGCTACTAGTACCAACACAGCAGCTACTAGTACCACACACAGCTACTAGTACCACACACAGCTACTAGTACCAACACAGCAGCTACTAGTACCAACACAGCAGCTACTAGTACCAACACAGCAGCTACTAGTACCAACACAGCAGCTACTAGTACCAACACAGCAGCTACTAGTACCAACACAGCAGCTACTAGTACCAACACAGCAGCTACTAGTACCAACACAGCAGCTACTAGTACCACACAGCAGCTACTAGTACCAACACAGCAGCTACTAGTACCAACACAGCAGCTACTAGTACCAACACAGCAGCTACTAGTACCAACACAGCAGCTACTAGTACCAACACAGCAGCTACTAGTACCAACACAGCAGCTACTAGTACCAACACAGCAGCTACTAGTACCAACACAGCAGCTACTAGTACCAACACAGCAGCTACTAGTACCAACACAGCAGCTACTAGTACCAACACAGCAGCTACTAGTACCAACACAGCAGCTACTAGTACCAACACAGCAGCTACTAGTACCAACACAGCAGCTACTAGTACCAACACAGCAGCTACTAGTACCACACAGCTACTAGTACCAACACAGCAGCTACTAGTACCAACACAGCAGCTACTAGTACCAACACAGCAGCTACTAGTACCAACACAGCAGCTACTAGTACCAACACAGCAGCTACTAGTACCAGCACAGCTACTAGTACCAAACAGCAGCTACTAGTACCAACACAGCAGCTACTAGTACCAACACAGCAGCTACTAGTACCAACACAGCAGCTACTAGTACCACACACAGCTACTAGTACCAACACACAGCTACTAGTACCAACACAGCTACTAGTACCAACACAGCAGCTACTAGTACCAACACAGCAGCTACTAGTACCAACACAGCAGCTACTAGTACCACACAGCAGCTACTAGTACCAACACAGCAGCTACTAGTACCAACACAGCAGCTACTAGTACCACACAGCAGCTACTAGTACCAACACAGCAGCTACTAGTACCAACACAGCAGCTACTAGTACAACACAGCAGCTACTAGTACCAACACAGCAGCTACTAGTACCAACACAGCAGCTACTAGTACCAACACAGCAGCTACTAGTACCAACACAGCAGCTACTAGTACCAACACAGCAGCTACTAGTACCAACACAGCAGCTACTAGTACCAACACAGCAGCTACTAGTACCAACACAGCAGCTACTAGTACCAACACAGCAGCTACTAGTACCAACACAGCAGCTACTAGTACCAACACAGCAGCTACTAGTACCAACACAGCAGCTACTAGTACCAACACAGCAGCTACTAGTACCAACACAGCTACTAGTACCAACACAGCAGCTACTAGTACCAACACAGCAGCTACTAGTACCAACACAGCAGCTACTAGTACCAACACAGCAGCTACTAGTACCAACACAGCAGCTACTAGTACCAACACAGCAGCTACTAGTACCAACACAGCAGCTACTAGTACCAGCACAGCTACTAGTACCAACACAGCAGCTACTAGTACCAACACAGCAGCTACTAGTACCAACACAGCAGCTACTAGTACCAACACAGCAGCTACTAGTACCAGCACAGCTACTAGTACCAGCACAGCTACTAGTACCAGCACAGCTACTAGTACCAACACAGCAGCTACTAGTACCAACACAGCAGCTACTAGTACCAACACAGCAGCTACTAGTACCAACACAGCAGCTACTAGTACCAACACAGCAGCTACTAGTACCAACACAGCAGCTACTAGTACCAACACAGCAGCTACTAGTACCAACACAGCAGCTACTAGTACCAACACAGCAGCTACTAGTACCAACACAGCAGCTACTAGTACCACACACAGCTACTAGTACCACACAGCAGCTACTAGTACCAACACAGCAGCTACTAGTACCAACACAGCTACTAGTACCAACACAGCAGCTACTAGTACCAACACAGCAGCTACTAGTACCAACACAGCAGCTACTAGTACCAACACAGCAGCTACTAGTACCAACACAGCAGCTACTAGTACCAACACAGCAGCTACTAGTACCACACAGCAGCTACTAGTACCACACACAGCTACTAGTACCAACACAGCAGCTACTAGTACCAACACAGCAGCTACTAGTACCAACACAGCAGCTACTAGTACCAACACAGCAGCTACTAGTACCACACACAGCTACTAGTACCAACACAGCAGCTACTAGTACCAACACAGCAGCTACTAGTACCAACACAGCAGCTACTAGTACCAACACAGCAGCTACTAGTACCAACACAGCAGCTACTAGTACCAACACAGCAGCTACTAGTACCAACACAGCAGCTACTAGTACCAACACAGCAGCTACTAGTACCAACACAGCAGCTACTAGTACCAACACAGCAGCTACTAGTACCAACACAGCAGCTACTAGTACCAACACAGCAGCTACTAGTACCAACACAGCAGCTACTAGTACCAACACAGCAGCTACTAGTACCAACACAGCAGCTACTAGTACCAACACAGCAGCTACTAGTACCAACACAGCAGCTACTAGTACCAACACAGCAGCTACTAGTACCAACACAGCAGCTACTAGTACCAACACAGCAGCTACTAGTACCAACACAGCAGCTACTAGTACCAACACAGCAGCTACTAGTACCAACACAGCAGCTACTAGTACCAACACAGCAGCTACTAGTACCAACACAGCAGCTACTAGTACCAACACAGCTACTAGTACCAACACAGCAGCTACTAGTACCAACACAGCAGCTACTAGTACCAACACAGCAGCTACTAGTACAAGCACAGCTACTAGTACCAACACAGCAGCTACTAGTACCAGCAGCAGCTACTAGTACCAGCACAGCTACTAGTACCAACACAGCAGCTACTAGTACCAACACAGCAGCTACTAGTACCAACACAGCAGCTACTAGTACCAACACAGCAGCTACTAGTACCAACACAGCAGCTACTAGTACCAACACAGCAGCTACTAGTACCAACACAGCAGCTACTAGTACCAACACAGCAGCTACTAGTACAAACACAGCAGCTACTAGTACCAGCACAGCAGCTACTAGTACCAACAGCAGCTACTAGTACCAACACAGCAGCTACTAGTACCAGCACAGCAGCTACTAGTACCAACACAGCAGCTACTAGTACCAACACAGCAGCTACTAGTACAACAACAGCAGCTACTAGTACCAACACAGCAGCTAATAGTACCAACACAGCAGCTACTAGTACCAACACAGCAGCTACTAGTACCCAGCACAGCTACTAGTACCAACACAGCAGCTACTAGTACCAACACAGCAGCTACTAGTACCAACAAGCAGCTACTAGTACCAACAGCATACTAGTACAAGCACAGCTACTAGTACCAGCACAGCTACTAGTACCAGCACAGCTACTAGTACCAACACAGCTACTAGTACCAACACACAGCTACTAGTACCACACAGCAGCTACTAGTACCAACACAGCAGCTACTAGTACCAACACAGCAGCTACTAGTACCAACACAGCAGCTACTAGTACCAACACAGCAGCTACTAGTACCAACACAGCAGCTACTAGTACCAACACAGCAGCTACTAGTACCAACACAGCAGTACTAGTACTAACACAGCAGCTATAGTACCAACACAGCAGCTACTAGTACCAACACAGCAGCTACTAGTACCAACACAGCAGCTACTAGTACCAACACAGCAGCTACTAGTACCAACACAGCAGCTACTAGTACCAACACAGCAGCTACTAGTACCAACACCGCAGCTACTAGTACCAACACAGCAGCTACTAGTACCAACACAGCAGCTACTAGTACCAACACAGCAGCTACTAGTACCACACAGC
>WNGS01165016.1:47643-58092 GCA_020271785.1 Procambarus virginalis | reverse complement strand
CCATATTTTTGAGTTTCTATATTGGAGCGGGTCTTGAAGTGGGTAGAATATAGTTGTGCGTTAATTGGCTGTTGATTGCTGGTGTTGACTTCTTGATGTGTAGTGCCTCGCAGATGTCAAGCCGCCTGCTGTCGCTGTATCTATCAATGATTTCTGTGTTGTTTGTTAAGATTCTCTGGTGATGGTTGGTTGTGGGAGAGATTATATGTTCCTTGATAGAGCCCTGTTGCTTATGCATCGTTAATCGCCTGGAAAGAGATGTTGTTGTCTTGCCTATATACTGAGTTCTTTGGGGCTTACAGTCCCCAAGTGGGCATTTGAAGGCATAGACGACATTGGTCTCTTTCAAAGCGTTCTGCTTTGTGTCTGGAGAGTTTCTCATGAGTAGGTTGGCAGTTTCTTGGTTTTATAGTAAATCGTCAATTGTATCTTCTGATTTTTGTCTGTAGGGATAACGTTTCTATTAACAATATCTTTCAGGACCCTTTCTCCGTTTTATGAGCTGTGGAGAAGAAGTTCCTGTAAAATAGTCTAATAGGGGGTATAGGTGTTGTGTTAGTTGTCTCTTCAGAGGTTGCATGGCGTTTCACTTTCCTTCTTATGATGTCTTCAATGAAACCATTGGAGAAGCCGTTGTTGACTAGGACCTGCCTTACCCTACAGAGTTCTTCGTCGACTTGCTTCCATCTGAGCTGTGGCTGAGAGCACGGTCGACATAAGCGTTAACAACACTCCTCTGTACCTGTCTGGGCAGTCACTGTTGGCATTTAGGCACATTCCTATGTTTGTTTCCTTAGTGTAGACTGCAGTGTGGAAACCTCCGCTCCTTTCCATGACTGTTACATCTAGAAAGGGCAGCTTCCCATCCTTCTCCATCTCGTAAGTGAAACGCAACACAGAATTCTGCTCAAACGCCTCTTTCAGCTCCTGCAGATGTCTGACATCAGGTACCTGTGTAAAAATGTCGTCAACATACCTGCAGTATATGGCCGGTTTCAAGTTCAAGTCGACTAAGACTTTTTCTCGATAGTACCCATGTAGAAGTTCGCAAACAGGACACCTAGGGGAGAACCCATGGCGACCCCATCTACTTGCTTATACATGTGCCCATCCGGGCTCAAGAAGGGTGCCTCCTAGTACAAGCTTGGAGTAGTTTCCTCAGGATATTTTCTGGTATGTCAAGGGAGTACAGGCCGGATCACGATACACTCGGTCCACTATCATCCCGATTGTTTCATCCACAGGTACGTTGGTAAACAGTGATTCTACGTCCAACGAGGCTCTTATCCTGTTGCCCGTGTTCCCCGCAGTAAGTCAACAAATTCCTTGGGGACTTCAGGCTGAAGGCGCAAGGGACATAAGGAGTCAGTAAGCCGTTGAGTCGTTTCGCCAGTCTGTACGTGGGTGTGGGTATCTGGCTGATGATTGGCCGAAGTGGGTTTCCAGGCTTATGCGTCTTTACATTTCCATACGCATATCCAGGTTTATATTTCCCCAAGAATCTTTGGCAATGGAGTCCGGATTTCTTGGCATTCACAGTTTCAATCAATTGGTTGACCTTTGCTTTCAATTCGGCTGTAGTGTCCTTCGTTACCCTTTGGAATTAGTTTGGTCAGAGAGTATGAGGTTCATTTCGCCAGATATTCGTCTTTCTTAAGAGTTGACGAATATTGGCGACTTGTCGCTCTCCTGATACTATCTCCTTGTTCTCACGAAGGCTCTTAGCTGCCGCTTTGAGCTCCGGGGGGTCAGTATGTGCTTCTGTAGTTGCCTCGATTCTTTCCTCTTCTGCAATAAGTTCTGCTTGTAAGGTGTCTTTGGTGGTGATCTTTTTTGTGCTTCGAGGTCAAATATGTCGTCCAACAGGATCTCCAACTCCACTTTCCGGGCCAACGCACTTGGTCTGGACATAACGTGACAGTTTATACCCAGATTTAGGAGAGTGACTTGGTCCTCAGTGAGGTTGATTCCTGCAAGGTCAGAAGCCGTCTCTTAGTCGTGGAATTGCCGAGAATTTTTGATACAGTAAGGTCTGTAAGTTTGATGCAAATCGCCCAAAAAAAATGAAAAAAAAAAATTTTGAAAAAAAAAAAATCCTTTTTTTTCTCTTAAATTTTTTCCAATTAAACTAATTATAATATTTGTTAATATATGCTATTGTGATAGCAAAGAGTCATAGCTATGATTTCAGGACACTTTGATTCATAACAATTTTGACCATTTGGCATAATTTTCACAACACTTCAATATTTTTTTCCCCTTCCTATTTATGCTACGATGCTGAAACTGGACCAGAATGAAACACTTTTCATATAGAAACTTGTCAAAAAAGTTAGATTGAAATCGAACGAGTTTTCATTTTTTGCATTTTTGGAGCCAAACTGGATTGGAATGCCCCCTTAACCCAGAGGACTGAATGTGATCAAGTACTACAGTCAAGTATGATTCGGGAACTGCATTGAGATCAGTGACATTAGATATAACATGAAGCTTGTTCAGGTAACTGGTCACTGATATAAAACACTGAGGCCCATGGAATTCATCTTGATTAAATGATAAATGTATCAAAATCAGTCGTCAGATTTATGGGGGTTAATTTAGTTAATTGATTCAGAGGATTGAATAGCCCATCAATAAAGTCAAGTATGGTTCTGAGACTGCAGTGGGTTCAGTGACATTGGTCGCTGTGATTGTAGCTGTTTAGGCTACTGTTCACTGATTTGCCACTGAAGCCTCATGAACTCATCTTCAGCTTAAATGATGATATTAACATCAACCTCTGTTGCTATAGTCAGCTGTAATCTCCTTAGTATAATGCTACTGGAGAAATATAATCAGCTGACAAATTTCGAATTCTATGGTATTGTTTATCTGCAGACATAGGTCTCCTCAGGCTTGATACTGGGCCTGAGGTAATTTGCCTCCTGTAGAATTTAGCATGGTTATGCCCTGATATTTAGTAAGGCTACGATGAATCGATGGTAGTAGTCTGTCCCTACAAGGATATCGAAATCGGTGAGGTGATCAGACTTAATATTATCTGCAATTTTATTCCTTTATTTCTCAGGAATTGCTGTTGCTCTCAGACCTTGAACTTGTAGGTCTACTGGTATTTTGTCCACCACAATGGCTTGTACTTGACAGACGTACCTGCCTAAAAGTACTGATGGTTGTACCACCTGGTAGACAATGTTGCAATGTTGAGGTGCTTCCTCAAGTTTCTTCAATGTTTTGAAGTAGCTGGGACATTTGGGAAAGATTTTATATGAAGTCACTTCCTCAAAGAAGTGAACTTCCTAGGGAAACAAGATGAAGTATTGAAGTTATAGATATAGGATATACTACTATAAATACTGGGATCATAAAGATTCGATGATCACTATTTAAATGACAAGTTGTCACCACATAAACCCTGAGATGTTGATTGTCGTCTGGGCTACAGGCTTTAATTGTAGTTCATCTGCCAACTTTTTAGTGACATATGTTCTCTGGGACCCTTGGTCAAACAACCCTCGGGTATGGACCTTGGCCCTCATATTCTGGATGGTAATTTGGGCAGTAGGCAAAGTCGTATTACCTTTAGACTTTAGATTGGACACTCTTGTTTGTTGCACCTTGCAGTACTGTACTGTGGTGGGAATGCTATCTTCCACCTTGGGTTTGGAGACGTTGTTTTGGTGTCTCCGCACAGTGGTGCATGGAGCTGACCTTCGTTACACCTATTACAGGTATGTAATTGGGTCTCACAGTCGTCGATATTATGTTTCCTGAGGCACCTCGTGCAATGTTGCAAATTTTTGAGTCGCTCAACACGGGCGTCACTATCAGGAAAATTAGGGCAGTGGTACAGTGAATGTTTCTCATTGCAGAACAAACATGTTCCATAGCTTCCATACCCTTTGGTGTCACGTTCTTAGGTGACACAGTAACTATAGGCTTGGAGGGTCCCACTGCATACACGCCCACTCTGCCATTGTTCCACTTTGGTGTTGAATTATATTGTCTAGATTGATTTGGAGTACCTTTAGTACTCTGGGGTTTACTATTATTGGTATCTGAGGGTTTACTTGGTGGTTTTAATTTGTCATGTGTTCGCAATTGATGACCTACTGACCTTAAACCCTCAGATATTTCATTCATGGATAAAATACTTTTATTGTAATGAGCACTCATTTGTCTCAATATGTCCCTAGGTATTTTCTCCTGGACAATTATTTTCAAGACCCACTCTGCCCCGTTTGTATCTGCTGTCAGGCTGAGGGCCTTGAGCATTGATTCTACCGCCGGCTTGAAGACTTGGAGTGAATCAGCTGAAGCCTCCGGTGGGGGTAAATGCAACAGCTCATGGACTAAATGTGATGTTCTTACTTCTGGATCAGCATAATTATCCTTGAGGAGTTGTACTGCCAGGTCATAGCCGTCATTAGTTAATCTCAGATGGAATACTACTGTTTTAACCTCACCTGATAATTGACTTGCAAATAAGAAAATTTAGCACTCTTAGGTAAAGATTGTTTTGAGTCCACAAGTCAACGAATTTGTTTCAAAATTCGTCTCAATCTTCCTCGTCTTTTCCTGAAAAGTGGGTAAATTAATTGGAGGGAGTCGAGCTTCTGCTTGACTCGTATTAGATGCAACTGTTGTTGTTGTTGTTGCTGCCTTGTTCTGGGCAATTAATTTGACGTAAGGCTGTAACGTGGCCTGAGTGTGATCTTCATAACTCGCTAGATCAACCATAATGTCGTCTATTTCTGTTTCTGATAAATTGGTGTTGGCAAGTTCAGCCACATATGTTGCTATTTGGCATTTGATTTGCTCAAATTTACCTCCAGCTGCTTGATAATAGCTTTCCAGGTCAGCATAATCAACTAGAGATTGTTGTGACAAATCTTCACATTTCTTGATCTGTCTTGTTAAGTGGCCTTTAAGACCTGCAAGGGTTCTTTTCATTCTTCCTGCATTATCCGTACTGGCTAGTTGGTTAAGCCTTGTGGGGCTTGTACTTGGGTTGCTCATAATGCTGAACAAGTACTAATGGTAGCCTAGGGTAAAATTCTGCAATCACTAGGCTATAAATCCTACCTCTTCTAGAGGTTAGCACTTAAAATTAATAACAATATATATATATATATATATATATATATATATATATATATATATATATATATATATATATATATATATATATAAATCATACACACTAATTATTTGAGTGATAAACCAGTGTCACTGGAAGTACCTTTCGGTTAGCTCCTCAAAATCACCTTAGGGTGGTATAGACACTAATTAATCACTCAAAGGTGCAATGATCATAAGTAAATTATTATATAAACACAACTCAACTTGAGTTGATAAAATTACACCCAAAATAGGGTCTGCACCATTCATTAATTGTGCTAGGTTGTTTAATATAGTACCACTAGACTATGGTAATAATGGGACTAGGATGAACAATAAATAGTTCAACTAGTCAGTGGTAATATCCTACCCTGTTGTGGGTGGTAATTAGTAAATATTGTATTGTGAACACTAGTGCAATATATATAATTAAATAATTCTCTATTTAAGAGAAATAATGTACACAATTATTGATGAAATCCTCTTAATTAGCCTCTATGAAACTTCTAATATTATCAAGAAGTATTAAATATTATTAGTGACCTCGCGAAATTAACTCCACAAAATTCGTGGGTAATCTCTCGCGAAATTAACACCATGAAATCCGTGAACAATCTCGTGAGGACACAGCCACTAATTTATCTGGCTTCAATATTAGCGCTGTCATCTCACAGAATAACACGCCACCAAATCGGTGGGTGACCATGAAACCGCTGAATGAGGCTGAACTGAGCTGAGGGGCTCGTGAACTCGCTCGAGGAAGGCTACGCCACTGGTCCTTGACTGGCTCTGTACTGTTATTGTATAAATCGCACTGGACTAGTACCAGTGTATTTAATGAATCCACTGGGTAACTAGTTCATCCGGTACTAAGATGACCAAATAATTTGTCATCCGGCTCGAAGATGACCAAATAATTTGGGAACCGACCTGTGAGATTTATATTTATTTAATTTATATGAATTTATATAGAATTTATATTTACATTAATTTATATATTTCGATACCAATTTGTATGATGTTAAGTGGACTGTATTTCTGCAATATTCTCACAAATCGATCCATACACATTAGGGGGGGTTTATATTGAATTTATATATATGCAGCCGATCAAACTACAGTATTAAACTACATATATTAGTATACATTGAGGAGGTTCCTTATCTTATTGCACAGCAGGCTTAGTTCACCAGGTATAACTAGGATGTAGACACCAAATTATCCTCATTTGAGGCTATGGCTACCGTCATCCAGTAACCGATGTATCAAGTCTTGCTTCCTCTTCTTGTTCCTGTCAAAGGCAAGGGAATTACCTTTTATTAAGAGGATGTTCGCATTCTAACTGGTTCACCCAATATCTACCTAACATTTAACTGGCCAGAAATGCTTAGATAAACGGGTTTGGTAGAACACTTCCCTTGTTTACTGTTGACTGCGTGTTGATGATGAAAGACCACTACTCTGATCTCCTTCACACTTCGTCCAAGAGAAATTATAGAGCCGAATTTGCTCCCTGCACCTCTGGTCTTAACAACAATGGCTGACCACTCCTACTGACGCTCCTGGCCTACTTTGTCCTGATAGAAGGGTCACATTTACTTTATTTTGATACTGATAATTAAGTTAATTAAAATAAGATGTTTTTTATCATGGTAAAAGTCCAAAGACTAATGTATTTAAGAATAATTCCCAACAAATAGCTGGTGAATTTATAATAGTATGTGGCAATGATATCCCGTTTTCTATTGACAGAAAATTCCACTCAAAGCTACATTTTCTATGGGTTAACTTGTGTATACAACACGGCAGCATTATCTGCAATTGCATGTATTATTATTAAATGGTGTCGGATTTTCCGACAACTTTGTCATGTTACTGCTTGTGGACATTTTTGTTTCTGGTGAGAAGTTTTTGTGGACTTTGCCCAGAATTCATGGTTTGTGGACTTAGAAATTCCATTTCATTCCAGATCACAAACTCCATGATTTTTTGGACAAAGTTAAATTTTCCTGGTTTGTGGACTTTTCGGACAAAAGTCCGAATTTCTTTAGAGTTTGAGAGGAAATTATGACTCTGTCACATTGCCAGACATTGTAGCTCTACCGTATGGAAGATCTGAAATTGACTTTGCTTTTTGTCAAATAGTTGTGGACTTGTACTTTCATAGACTAACTGACTTTGTCACTTTGCCGAATTTACGAAAAGTCAAGACTTTGCCATTTGTTGGTCCAGTTGGGAATTTTTTGGAGTTTTCTGAAGGCAGGAGAGGACTTAGGCGTTATTGATGTCTATACTGAGACTTTACCCCACTCTAGTATTATATGTCACTACCCACCATGTTCATGACTTTATAGCCAGTCTACAGTAGTATACCACTGTAGTATACCACTGTATAGTAGGTGATTGTGGCCTAGCGACAGCTAACGGCTGGACATGTGCTGTTGTTAGTTTAAGTAATAGTTGTGGATATGGGTTATATATAGAGAGGTGTCATGCACATAAGTTCCGCCCAGTAAACTGGTGGATTTTAATACACTGTCGCACTCCGTGGACTCGTAATGAGTCCATAATATTTCTCCTGATTCCGAGCGGTGAACTCGTGCTTGCACCCATCATTTTAAAATATTCGCTAAAAATTTTAATTTTATCCGATCAATCTGGCATTGCTTTCAAAATGAGCGCCTTTAGTTTGCGCACAATTTGATACAATAATGACGAATGTAGTCAGACCATTGAGGTCAGAAGACTTAAAAGATTATAAATACTTTTGTGGTCCAATTTTGTAATATTTGTTAAAATTCTATTTATTGTGCTATTATTATAGGACTAGTTTTAAAATGCGCGCCTTTAGATTGCGAACAAGTTGATATGAAAATAAAAGACGTAACACGAAAATTGATGTTATCAAACTGAACGAGTATATACATTAGGTTGCAGGTGTGCCAATTGGTGCTCGTTCACAGGTAACTTTTGGACGACTGTAGTCTTTGCTGCGGGGAGTCACGACGGGCTTTTGGATCTTATATGCATACACTCCTTTTGGGGGCAATAGGTTGGTTGCAGAAAAGTTGTTCAATGTCAACCAATATTTTCTGACTAGTTGTATATGAAAAGGGCTGCAATTGTCCCAAGTTTCAGTACTTCAGCGTAAATAGAAAGGGAGATTCTTTTTTTCAACGACTTTTACACATTTTCAAGTCTTAATAAATAAACACACGTTTCAGATATAATTATTCTGTGACACTTTTTTGACACATTAGCATATAATAAAGGATTGGTAGATAGATATTTTCCAAAACATCTTTAGTTTTCCTACTACAAATTTTCAAAGTTCCCCAAAAATTATGCAAACATGGCATGTTTATTGCTATTATAAAATCAATAAATGAAATTAGAGAAAAAAGCAATCAACAGCATTTAGAGACACGCCCTCCACATATACTGTGGAGGGCGTATTTATTCAATTTACATATATTTCATGTAAATTTAATAAAAAATGAAAAAGTTATTTGAACGTTTATGTCAATTGAAAAAAAAGCAAATAATAAAGTCTAAGGTTCTAAAATCTGTGGCTAAGGTTGACATCAACCAATTTTCTCCAAAATTGGCACCCTTACAGGTAGGCTTACGTGCAGGCAGGTGTATAAGTTTCATGCAAATCGTCCGATAAAAAGAAAAGAAAAAATGTTTGAAAAAAAAAAATTTACTTAATTTTTTTCCAATTTAACTAATTATAATATTTGTTTAATATATGCTATTGTGATACCAAAGAGTCATAGCTATGATTTCAGTTGACACTTTTGTTTCATAATGGTTTTTGACCATTTTGGCATAATTTAATACCTAGTTCAATATTTTTCTTCTCCCTTCCTATTTATGCTACGATGCTGAAACTTGAACCAGATGAAACACTTTTCATATACAACTTGTCAAAAAAGATTGATTGAAATCGAACGAGTTTTCATTTATTGCATTTTTGGGGCAAATTGGAACCTATTGCCCCCTTTAGGGAATTCTATTGCAAACACAATGATATCAAAACGAATGACGTAGCCCTAGAATTAAGGTGAGAAAACTGAATCGAGTATACACATTTCGGTGTGGCCGCACGCTCGCCCACACCGCCAGGAGCATGACGTCGATGTCCTACCTTGATACCTTGAGGATACCTTGAGGTGCTTCCGGGGCTTATCGTCCCCGCGGCCCGGTCATCGACCAGGCCTCCTGGTTGCTGGACTGATCAACCAGGCTGTTGGACGCGGCTGCTCGCAGCCTGACGTATGAGTCACAGCCTGGTTGATCAGGTATCCTTTTGGAGGTGCTTATGTCTGCAGTACCTTGAGAAAAAAAATAGGTTGTATCCGAAAATTTGGTTTTAATCCACTTACACATGTATTGGGTCTTCCCTTCATTCATCATAATCGCAATACGAAAACATCGCAACAAGAACATATGTGCCACACGGATGATATATCAACACGACCGACATCGAAACATGGTCAACATCAGGGTGATTACCTGGCCACGACAGGTCACGCAGCTTTGCTTCATCAGGAAGGTTTCACTGTTCACTACACATGATCTTCCTTTCCCAGGGTGATAAACAGGAGTATATCATCTTCATTACTTATTATTGTTACCATTTGTACATATTTACTGATATGGAGGCTCCTATGGCCCTCCAAAATGTACTCTAGATCTCTACACGCACAAAAAAATCTTCCACACTCACATCATCATCTTCACACACACACACACACACATACACACACACACTACACAGCAAACAATACGTGAACGCACACCACACACACACACACACACACAACACAACACCAGACACATCACACACACACACACACACACACACACAACACACACACACCCCACACACAAAAGGGATATCCTGCAGTCAGTCGCGGGGAGGGGTAGTGGGCTGTGCGCTGACAATACTATTTTGATATATTCAGGCAGATTAGGAATACAGGTTTTTTCACGGATGCTAGGTATCGACAAAGTGTTTAACCGCACATAGAAAAAAAATAGTGATATCACTAGAACTTTTGTGTTAAACCGAGAAAAATCCACCAACACAAGGCCACCAGGTTATACAGTGTGGGACAGGACAGCAGCGACCCGCCGGGAAAAAACTGCCTAGTTGGGTTGTGGAGAGGTGTTGGCAGGACGGTAAGTGCCTCTTGCTGTCTCAACTGGTGCATGGTTTATTCATATCGTAATCACTAATGCATTTCATGTAGTCAATGAATTTACATACGAAAACTTAATAGGGTGAAGGAAGGTATTTAAAGGAACCTCATTCTTGAGCTCATC
>WNGS01165016.1:11603-23713 GCA_020271785.1 Procambarus virginalis | reverse complement strand
ATAAGTAGCTTATAATAAATATAAGTATATATATTATCATAATATTAAAATCATAATTATTAATGATTACATCACCACCATACACAGCCACCTACATACACCGCCGCTGTCCTACGCCACCATATACATACCCCCAATAGTACAACTAACTATAACCATGACAGCCAGGACAACCTTCATACTCCACCCCCGCCTTCCATTCGAGTTTGAACAGCAGTCTCATGTGCGGTACTGTATCAAAGGCTTTTTGGGAGTCCAGAAATATGCAGTCTGCCCTACCATCTCTGTCCTGTCTTATCCTCGTTATTTTATCATAGAATTCCAAAGATTAGTTAGGCACGATTTCCTTTCCAGAACCAATGTTGATGTTTGTTCACAAACCTAACGTTCTCCAGATGTGTAACCAGTCGTAGCCTAATTATTCTGTCAAGAATTTTACAGGGGATGCTTGTCAGTGATACAGGTCTATAGTTAAGTGCATCCTCCCTATCACTTTCTTGAAATCGGTACGACATTTGCCATCTTCCAGCAACTGGGCAATTCTCCCGACATAAGTGACTCATTAAAGATCATTGCCAGATGCACACTGAGGGCCTGCGCTGCCTCTTTTAGTATCCATGGTGACACTTTGTCTGGACCAACCGCTTTAGTTGCATCCAGTGTTGTCAACTGTTTCATTGCCTCCTCTGCTGTCACCTCTATATCTGATAGTCTTTCATCTAGGGTAATCTCTCCTAACAATGGGAGCTTCTCAGGCTCGGTTGTGAACACTCCATGGAAACTGGCATTCAGTGCCTCGCAGATTTCCTTGTCACTTTAAGTATATGCCCACTCTGTTTTCCTTAGTCTTATCACTTGGTCGTTCATCGACATTTTTCTTCTTATATGGCTGTGTAGTAATTTAGGTTGCTTTCTTGCTTTGATTGCAATATCGTTCTCATAGTTCCTTTCCGATGTTCGTCATATGTTAATGTAATCGTTCCTAGCTCTGTTGCATCTGATCCTGTTGTCCTCTGTCCTTTGTCTTCTGTACTTCCTCCACTCCCGCCTGCTGGCTATTATTGCTTCCTGGCACTGTCTATTAAACCATGGGTTATTATATTCCCTCTTACTTTTTTCCTTTACTGTTGGTATAAATCTCTCTTCGGCCTCCTGGCATTTCTGTATGACCAGGTCAATCATATCTTGGACTGTTTTTCCTCTAATTCTTCCTCCCACTGCACTTCTCCCAGATAGTCAATTATCCTCTTGTAGTCCTCTTTCATGTAGTCAAACTCTCCTTTCCCAGACCTCTTGTCCCATGGTCACACGTTTGAATTCCATCATGTAGTCAAAGACTAGGACACAATGGTCGCTGTCCCCTAGATGTATTTCATGCTACAAAGTTTCGATATCCTCTACGTTCTGGATGAAAATCAGGTCTAATAGGCTCGATGCATCTTCTCCTCTTTTCCTTGTGTCTTCGTTCACATGTTTTGTTAGGAAATTCCTATCTATAACATCTACTAACTTTGATCCCCACGTTTCGTCCCCTCCATGGGGATTCCTTGATTCCCAATATATCTCTTCATGATATAGGTCCCCCATGATCAGCAGCTTCGCTCTCATTCTGTGAGCTAATGTTCATAGATGAACTGCAGAAGAGCCTTCTGCAGTTCATCTATGCATGCCTTGTTGTTGTCATCATACTCCTGCCTGGGTCTTCTACTGTTTAGTGTGGGATTGTAGATTTCCAAGATCACACTCTTCCTCCCATCTGCTGTCAGAGTTCCATGTATGGAGCTTGTGCTCTCATTGGTAACCCGATCTCCCAGGTCTTCAAACTTCCATATTCCCTTTATTAGGAGTGCCACTCCTTCTCCCTGTCTCTGTGTCCTTTCTTTTCTTATCACCTAGTAGCCCTCTGGAAAGATTGCATCCGAGATCATGTCATTTTTTTTTAGTTTCCACTATTGCAACTATGTCAGGATCCGCCTCACTCACTCTTTCTTTTATCTCTTCTGCTTTATTAGAAACCCCATCAGTATTGGTGTACCAAACCTAGAGATTCTTCATGGAAACTCTGGCACGCTCTTTCACCCTCACCCTCTTTCTGGGGATCAGAAGGGATCTGGGGGTGTCTGGGGTGAATGGGAGCTGGGGGGATCCGGGGGGTGGGTGTCTGGGGGGTGAATGGTGTCTGGTGGGGTGCTTGGGAGGCGAATAGGGGCTCGGCATCTAGTGAGGTAGGCAGGAAGGTCAGGTGTTGGGCCTGAGTAGGTAGGTCTGGAGTAGTAAGGGCATACTTGGTTTAAAGATTTGGGAGGGTCTGAGAGGCATATAGGATTGAGAGGTAGCATTAGGTTGAGAGTCAGATAGAGGTTGAGAGGTTGGGGGGGGGGGGGTAGAAGGATAGAGGGGGTGGGGGGAAGAGGGGCGGATGGAACATGGATAGTGATAGTGGAAGGGAGTTGTATTAGTCAGCAGGAACTCAGGGGTAGGTGTGGGCATTGGGGTAGAAGGGGAAGAGGTAAAGGAGGAAGAGGGGGGTCCCCCCGTCTCCCACGGGGGTCTAGTGCCCCCCCTTGCAAGGGTAGGCGGTCACATGGAAGGAGAGGCGATGAGGAGGGGTAAGGGCTGGGCGGGTTTTGGGGGTTGAGGGGATGAGGGGGTCCTTGGAATGTGGGATGAAGCAGATGGATTCGATGCAATGGGGTCAGAGGGGTCAGGGGAGGTGTTGGGGAGATAAGCAGGGCAGGAGGATCATTTGGGTGGGGGTGACCTGGGAAGCAGGTGTGGGCTTGTTAGCACGGGGTGGGGCATGGGGTGCGTTAGCACTGGGGTGGGTAACTACGCTCAAATTTGACAAGGTGAGACGTGGAGGTCGGCTTGCCCTGTGGGCTATCTGCTCATCTTTGGTCATGTATCTGTCAATATACACGTTGTAATAGTTTTTGCTACCTCTGAGTAAGTGCTTGTGTTGCAGTATGTAGTCCACAGCCTCTTCGTTAGTGAACTGTACCAGGACAGGTCGTTTCTTGTCACAGTTGACAGCCCCAATGCTGCGGTGGATTCCTACCTTATTCCCTGCCATCTCGGCTCAGATATCTCTCAAGATCCCCTGTAACTCAAAATCTTCAATCTCCATCCTTTCCTGCCTCGATGATGCTTTGTCTTCAAGTAATCTATGGATTATGGTTGACCTACTCAGTGAACGGTGTTGTAATCCACAAGTTAGTAGGGATTATTAGCTAGAGGATCATTACTACAACACTTAACGAATGAGGATTGGAAGTACATGTTAAGTATACAGACTATTGTCACACATCCAAGAAAGGTCAAGGGATTAAGACTGCAGCTGCTTAGCCAAACTAATAATTCCTGGAAAGAGGACTCAGAGTTTTAGGAACAAGGTTACTGCTTCTAGGGATAAGGTTAATCGGATTATACCTTCCTTGTGAGGCAGGGTGAAATGTTTGAGGCCATGGCTGGCTGAAGACAGTCTGGTTGTGGGAGTGGAACTGGCAAGTCCTCCGGGGTCTCCGTTTGTGGCAGCAGCGAAGTGTAGCAGACAGCTATGCGGGAGTCTGATGTGATCTTAGTGACCAAGTTAAATCTGCAGTATGTGAGTATTGAATGTAAGACTAACCGGGTGTGAAGCGTTGTAGTAATTATTCTGTATTAGGGACTTAGGCGGAAGTTACGAGTGCAAGTGGTGACCGCGGAGGTCAAGTGATTTATGGGTATTGGAAGTGTATTTACCGAGGAGTATGTTAATATGTTAATATTTGTCAGAGTCTATTCCTTGTAATTAAATGACAAACCCGACGGCCTTTAAATACCTTCCACATGTTCACTCATTGTGTTCCAATACAAACCTAGTGGTAAGCCTCAAGGGTCTGGTGTGTGTAGAGCACACGGTGGTGGGAACGGTTGCTGAGGCAAGGTGTTATGTGTTGTGAAATCGCTGTGTTCGGAATGAACCGGGGTTCAGCGTCACGACAAAGGTCATGCTGGCCCCCCCCCCGCTGACCCCCAACCCCCTCCCAACACTCACTACTCCATTCCCCCACCACTCCCACTTCCCTTGCTATGCTTCCCTTATTCTTGCCAAATTCAGTGTTAAGCCTAGTTATCTCACTTTTCAATGCTACTCTGCTCTCCTTGATTTCTTCTTGAATATAGTCCATAAACTCTCGTTTTTGTCTCTGAACCTCATCCTGTATCCTATTAAAGATTTCACTTTTAATCCCCGGGATTAGATCATCTATCCAAACATACCTCTTCTCTACTAATTTTCCAATCATCTTCTCCACAAACCTATCCTCTTCTTCAATCATAATACTGCTGGACCTAGACGCCCTTCCTGACCTAGTCATTGCTATAACAACCTTACCCACAGGGGTTCCAATTACCTTACCGTCCTGCTAACACAAAATAGGCGAGTTAGTCTCCAAGTGTCTTCCCACGTGGTGTTGGAAGAGTTGCTGCCTGGGTGAGGTCACGGTCGGTCACAGGTTGAGGCTATGAGGTCACAGTCAGCGTGAGGTCTGCTCCACGCTTCACACTGCCACTACGCGTTCAACAACTATTTTCAGTTACGCTATTTCTAATGTATTTCTTCACTACCTTATGATTTTAGTCAAAATCCAAGTTAGTTTTTTCATTCACTCGTATATACTTTTTCAGTTGAAGTAGCCTGATCACCCCCTCCCATTGCAATACTGACCCAGGAGCTCCCAAACCCACATCCAGCAAGAACAACGGTCACAACACAAGTTATGACCGTGTGTGTTGTGTGTGTGTGTGTGTGTGTGTGTGTGTGTGTGTTGTGTGTGTGTGTGGTGTGTGTGTGTGTTGTGTGTGTGTGTGTGTGTGTGTGTGTGTGTGTGTGTGTGTGTGTGTGTGTGTGTGTGTGTGTGTGTGTGTGTGTGTGTGTGTGTGTGTGTGTGTGTGTGTGTGTGTGTGTGTGTGGTGTGTGTGTGTGTGTGTGTGTGTGTGTGTGTGTGTACTCACCTAGTTGTGCTTGCGGGGGTTGAGCTCTGGCTCTTTGGTCCCGCCTCTCAACCGTCAATCAACAGGTGTACAGTTTCCTGAGCCTAATGGGCTCTATCATATCTACACTTGAAACTGTGTATGGAGTCAGCCTCCACCACATCGCTTCCTAATGCATTCCATTTGTCAACCACTCTGACACTAAAAAAGTTCTTTCTAATATCTCTGTGGCTCATTTGGGCACTCAGTTTCCACCTGTGTCCCCTAGTGCGTGTGCCCCTTGTGTTAAACAGCCTGTCTTTATCAACCCTGTCGATTCCCCTGAGAATCTTGAATGTGGTGATCATGTCCCCCCTAACTCTTCTGTCTTCCAACGAAGTGAGGTTTAATTCCTGCAGTCGCTCCTCGTAGCTCATACCTCTCAGCTCGGGTACTAGTCTGGTGGCAAACCTTTGAACCTTTTCCAGTTTAGTCTTATGCTTGACTAGATAGGGACTCCATGCTGGAGCCGCATACTCCAGGATTGGTCTGACATATGTGGTATATAATGTTCTGAAAGATTCCTTACACAAGTTTCTAAAGGCCGTTCTTATGTTAGCCAACCTGGCATATGCTGCTGATGTTATCCTCTTGATATGAGCTTCAGGGGACAGGTCTGGCGTGATATCAACCCCCAGGTCTTTCTCTCTCTCTGACTCTTGAAGTATTTCATCTCCCAAATGATACCTTGTATCTGGTCTCCTGCTTCCTACCCCTATCTTCATTACATTACATTTGCTTGGGTTAAACTCTAACAGCCATTTGTTCGACCATTCCTGCAGCTTGTCCAGGTCTTCTTGAAGTCTCAAGCTGTCCTCCTCTGTCTTAATCCTTCTCATAATTTTGGCGTCGTCAGCAAACATTGAGAGGAATGAGTCTATACCCTCTGGGAGATCATTTACGTATATCAGAAACAGGATAGGTCCAAGTACAGAGCCCTGTGGGACTCCACTGGTGACTTCACGCCAGTCTGAGGTCTCACCCCTCACTGTAACTCTCTGCTTCCTATTGCTTAGGTACTCCCTTATCCACTGGAGCGCCCTACCTGTTACTCCTGCCTGTTTCTCCAGCTTATGCATCAACCTTTTATGGGGTACTGTGTCAAAGGCTTTCCGACAGTCCAAAAAAATGCAGTCCGCCCACCCTTCTCTTTCTTGCTTAATTCTTGTCACCTGATCGTAGAATTCTATCAAGCCTGTAAGGCAAGATTTACCCTCCCTGAACCCATGTTGATGGGTTGTCACGAAGTCTCTTCTCTCCAGATGTGTTACTAGGTTTTTTCTCACAATCTTCTCCATCACCTTGCATGGTATACAAGTTAAGGACACTGGCCTGTAGTTCAGTGCCTCTTGTCTGTCACCTTTTTTGTATATTGGTACTACATTAGCAGTCTTCCATATTTCTGGTAGGTCCCCCGTTTCCAGTGACTTACTATACACTATGGAGAGTGGTAAGCAAAGTGCTTCTGCACACTCTTTCAATACCCATGGTGAGATTCCATCTGGCCCAACAGCTTTTCTCACATCCAGCTCCAATAGGTGCTTTTTGACCTCATCTCTTGTAATTTCGAACCTATCCAAGGTCACCTGGTTTGCTGCCACCTCTCCCAGCGCCGTGATATCTCCCTGTTCTATTGTAAAGACCTCCTGGAACCTTTGTTGAGTTCTTCACACACCTCTTTGTCATTCTCTGTGTACCTGTCCTCGCCCACCCTAAGTTTAATCACCTGTTCCTTCACTGTTGTCTTCCTCCTGATGTGACTGTGTAGTAGCTTTGGTTCAGTCTTGGCTTTGTTAGCTATATCATTTTCATACCTTTTCTCAGCTGCTCTTACACTGCTCTGTGTGTGTGTGTGTGTGTGTGTGTGTGTGTGTGTGTGTGTGTGTGTGTGTGTGTGTGTGTGTGTGTGTGTGTGTGTGTGTGTGTGTGCGTGTATGTGTGTGTGTGTGTATGTGTATGTGTGTGTGTGTGTGTGTGAAGATGATGTGAGTGTGGAAGATTTTTTTGTGCGTGTAGAGATCTAGAGTAAATTTTGGAGGGCCATAGGAGCCTCCATATCAGTAAATATGTACAAATGGTAACAATAATGAGTAATGAAGATGATATACTCCTGTTTATCACCCTGGGAAAGGAAGATCATGTGTAGTGAACAAGTGAAACCTTCCTGATGAAAGCTAAGCTGCGTGACCTGTCGTGGCCAGGTAATCACCCTGATGTTGACCATGTTTCGATGTCGGTCGTGTTGATATATCATCCGTGTGGCACATATGTTCTTGTTGCGATGTTTTCGTATTGCGATTATGATGAATGAAGAGAAGACCCAATACATGTGTAAGTGGATTAAAACCAAATTTTCGGATACAACCTATTTTCTTTCTCAAGGTACTGCAGACATCGACGTCATGCTCCTGGCGATGTGGGCAAGCGTGCGGCCACACCTAAATGTGTATACTCGATTCAGTTTTCTCACCTTAACTCTAGGGCTACGTCATTCGTTTTGATATCATTGTGTTTGCAATAGAATTCCCTAAAGGGGGCAATAGGTTCCAATTTGCCCCAAAAATGCAATAAATGAAAACTCGTTCGATTTCAATCAATCTTTTTTGACAAGTTGTATATGAAAAGTGTTTCATCTGGTTCAAGTTTCAGCATCGTAGCATAAATAGGAAGGGAGAAGAAAAATATTGAACTAGGTATTAAAATTATGCCAAAATGGTCAAACACCATTATGAAACAAAAATGTCAACTGAAATCATAGCTATGACTCTTTGGTATCACAATAGCATATATTAAACAAATATTATAATTAGTTAAATTGGAAAAAAGTAAAAATTTTTTTTTGTTTTTCAAACCTTTTTTCTTTTCTTTTTATCGGACGATTTGCATGAAACTTATACACCTGCCTGCACGTAAGCCTACCTGTAAGGGTGCCAATTTTGGAGAAAATTGGTTGATGTCAACCTTAGCCACAGATTTTAGAACCTTAGACTTTATTATTTGCTGTTTTTTTCAATTGACATAAACGTTCAAATAACTTTTTCATTTTTTATTAAATTTACATGAAATATATGTAAATTGAATAAATACGCCCTCCACAGTATATGTGGAGGGCGTGTCTCTAAATGCTGTTGATTGTTTTTTTCTCTAATTTCATTTATTGATTTTATAATAGCAATAAACATGCCATGTTTGCATAATTTTTGGGGAACTTTGAAAATTTGTAGTAGGAAAACTAAAGATGTTTTGGAAAATATCTATCTACCAATCCTTTATTATATGCTAATGTGTCAAAAAAGTGTCACAGAATAATTATATCTGAAACGTGTGTTTATTTATTAAGACTTGAAAATGTGTAAAAGTCGTTGAAAAAAAGAATCTCCCTTTCTATTTACGCTGAAGTACTGAAACTTGGGACAATTGCAGCCCTTTTCATATACAACTAGTCAGAAAATATTGGTTGACATTGAACAACTTTTCTGCAACCAACCTATTGCCCCCAAAAGGAGTGTATGCATATAAGATCCAAAAGCCCGTCGTGACTCCCCGCAGCAAAGACTACAGTCGTCCAAAAGTTACCTGTGAACGAGCACCAATTGGCACACCTGCAACCTAATGTATATACTCGTTCAGTTTGATAACATCAATTTTCGTGTTACGTCTTTTATTTTCATATCAACTTGTTCGCAATCTAAAGGCGCGCATTTTAAAACTAGTCCTATAATAATAGCACAATAAATAGAATTTTAACAAATATTAAAAATTTGGACCACAAAAGTATTTATAATCTTTTAAGTCTTCTGACCTCAATGGTCTGACTACATTCGTCATTATTGTATCAAATTGTGCGCAAACTAAAGGCGCTCATTTTGAAAGCAATGCCAGATTGATCGGATAAAATTAAAATTTTTAGCGAATATTTTAAAATGATGGGTGCAAGCACGAGTTCACCGCTCGGAATCAGGAGAAATATTATGGACTCATTACGAGTCCACGGAGTGCGACAGTGTATTAAAATCCACCAGTTTACTGGGCGGAACTTATGTGCATGACACCTCTCTATATAGAACCCATATCCACAACTATTACTTAAACTAACAACAGCACATGTCCAGCCGTTAGCTGTCGCTAGGCCACAATCACCTACTATACAGTGGTATACTACAGTGGTATACTACTGTAGACTGGCTATAAAGTCATGAACATGGTGGGTAGTGACATATAATACTAGAGTGGGGTAAAGTCTCAGTATAGACATCAATAACGCCTAAGTCCTCTCCTGCCTTCAGAAAACTCCAAAAAATTCCCAACTGGACCAACAAATGGCAAAGTCTTGACTTTTCGTAAATTCGGCAAAGTGACAAAGTCAGTTAGTCTATGAAAGTACAAGTCCACAACTATTTGACAAAAAGCAAAGTCAATTTCAGATCTTCCATACGGTAGAGCTACAATGTCTGGCAATGTGACAGAGTCATAATTTCCTCTCAAAACTCTAAGGAAATTCGGACTTTTGTCCGAAAAGTCCACAAACCAGGAAAATTTAACTTTGTCCAAAAAATCATGGAGTTTGTGATCTGGAATGAAATGGAATTTCTAAGTCCACAAACCATGAATTCTGGGCAAAGTCCACAAAAACTTCTCACCAGAAACAAAAATGTCCACAAGCAGTAACATGACAAAGTTGTCGGAAAATCCGACACCATTTAATAATAATACATGCAATTGCAGATAATGCTGCCGTGTTGTATACACAAGTTAACCCATAGAAAATGTAGCTTTGAGTGGAATTTTCTGTCAATAGAAAACGGGATATCATTGCCACATACTATTATAAATTCACCAGCTATTTGTTGGGAATTATTCTTAAATACATTAGTCTTTGGACTTTTACCATGATAAAAACATCTTATTTTAATTAACTTAATTATCAGTATCAAAATAAAGTAAATGTGACCCTTCTATCAGTTACTGATATCTGGACAAAGTAGGCCAGGAGCGTCAGTAGGAGTGGTCAGCCATTGTTGTTAAGACCAGAGGTGCAGGGAGCAAATTCGGCTCTATAATTTCTCTTGGACGAAGTGTGAAGGAGATCAGAGTAGTGGTCTTTCATCATCAACACGCAGTCAACAGTAAACAAGGGAAGTGTTCTACCAAAACCCGTTTATCTAAGCATTTCTGGCCAGTTAAATGTTAGGTAGATATTGGGTGAACCAGTTAGAATGCGAACATCCTCTTAATAAAAGGTAATTCCCTTGCCTTTGACAGGAACAAGAAGAGGAAGCAAGACTTGATACATCGGTTACTGGATGACGGTAGCCATAGCCTCAAATGAGGATAATTTGGTGTCTACATCCTAGTTATACCTGGTGAACTAAGCCTGCTGTGCAATAAGATAAGGAACCTCCTCAATGTATACTAATATATGTAGTTTAATACTGTAGTTTGATCGGCTGCATATATATAAATTCAATATAAACCCCCCCTAATGTGTATGGATCGATTTGTGAGAATATTGCAGAAATACAGTCCACTTAACATCATACAAATTGGTATCGAAATATATAAATTAATGTAAATATAAATTCTATATAAATTCATATAAATTAAATAAATATAAATCTCACAGGTCGGTTCCCAAATTATTTGGTCATCTTCGAGCCGGATGACAAATTATTTGGTCATCTTAGTACCGGATGAACTAGTTACCCAGTGGATTCATTAAATACACTGGTACTAGTTCAGTGCGATTTATACAATAACAGTACAGAGCCAGTCAAGGACCAGTGGCGTAGCCTCCCTCGAGCGAGTTCACGAGCCCCTCAGCTCAGTTCAGCTTCATTCAGCGGTTTCATGGTCACCCACCGATTTGGTGGCGTGTTATTCTGTGAGATGACAGCGCTAATATTGAAGCCAGCCAAATTAGTGGCTGTGTCCTCACGAGATTGTTCACGGATTTCATGGTGTTACTTCGCGAGAGATTACCCACGAATTTAGTGGAGTTAATTTCGCGAGGTCACTAATAATATTTAATACTTCTTGATAATATTAGAAGTTTCATAGAGGCTAATTAAGAGGTATCATCAATAATTGTGTACATTATTTCTCTTAAATAGAGAATTATTTATATATATATTGCACTAGTGTTCACAATACAATATTTACTAATTACCAACCCACAACAGGGTAGGATATTACCATTGACTAGTTGAACTATTTATTGTTCATCCTAGTCCCATTATTATCATAGTCTAGTGGTACTATATTAAACAACCTAGCACCATAAATGAATGGTGCAGACCCTATTTTGGGTGTAATTTATCAACTCAAGTTGAGTTGTGTTTATATAATAATTTACTTATGATCATGCACCTTTGAGTGATTAATTAGTGTCTATACCACCCTAGGGTGATTTGAGGAGCTAACCGAAAGGTACTTCCAGTGACACTGGTTTATCACTCAAATAATTAGTGTGTATGATTTTATATATATATATATATATATATAACTGAAAACTCACACCCAGAAGTGACTCGAACCATACTGCCAGGAGCAACGCAACTGGTATGTACAGGGACGCCTTAAACCGCTTGACCATCACGACCGGACATAAGGAAGTGATAGCCGGAGCTATATGAACCACTTCCCCGCCGGCACTCGGATGGTAATCTTGGGCATAGCATTTTATCAAATCACCTCATTTTTGGGGCAACACGTGAGGAACACAAATGCAAACAAGCCTGAATGGTCCCCAGGACTAGATACAACTGAAAACTCACACCCCAGAAGTGACTCGAACCCATAGCCAGGAGCAACGCAACTGGTATGTACAGGGACGCCTTAAACGCTTGACCATCACGACCGGACATAAGGAAGTGATAGCCGGAGCTATATGAACCACTTCCCCGCCGGCACCGGATGGTAATCTTGGGCATAGCATTTTATCAAATCACCTCATTTTTGGGGCAACACGTGAGGAACACAAATGCAAACAAGCCTGAATGGTCCCCAGGACTAGATACAACTGAAAACTCACACCCCAGAAGTGACTCGAACCATACTGCCAGGAGCAACGCAATGGTATGTACAGGGACGCCTTGAAT
>WNGS01165015.1:0-23088 GCA_020271785.1 Procambarus virginalis | reverse complement strand
ATTCCAGTGTTGTTCCAGCAACATTTCGTGTTCTCGTGGGGCAGTGATAGCACTCTTGGCCAGCGATTTCGAGCTTGTTTGAGTTCTGGGCAGGTTGGTCAACTTAACACTCATCCTGTTCACACAATAGGAATTAAGGACTAGTTTGTTAACCTGTAAGCGGGTAGTGTTCCAGGGAAGACCTGTTTTGTTGGGTAAGGCTCAGACGTGTGTGTTCTCTGATCCTGTCCTTCGACAACTTTCCATTTGAAATTGTTGCACTTTCTGCCACACTTCGTATTCCTGTATGTTACCTTGTGTTGGGTCCAGTGACCCAACGTGCCCGAGGCCTCGTCTCTGACCAGGCCTCCTGGTTGGTGGTCTGGTCAACCTGACTGGTGGATGCGGCTACTCGCAGCCTGACGTTCAAATCACAGTTTGGTTGATCAGGTATCCTTTGGAGATGTTCATAAAGTTTTCTTTTGAACGCTGTGAGAGGTCGGCCTGTTATGTGACCCTTATGTGCAGAGGGAATGTTGAAAATACTTGGGCCTTAGATGTTGTTAGTTCTCTCTCTGAGGACGTATTACACCTCAGATTTTCATTGGTGCCATTCTGCACATCCTGTCATGTCTACTGGTTCATGTGGTGTTATTTCCATGAACAGATTTATCTTGAGATGATTTCGGGGCTTTTTAGTGTCCCCGCGGCCCGGTCCTCGACCAGGCCTCCACCCCCAGGAAGCAGCCCATGACAGCTGACTAACACCCAGGTACCTATTTTACTGCTAGGTAACAGGGACATAGGGTGAAAGAAACTCTGCCCATTGTTTCTCGCTGGCGCCTGGGATCGAACCCAGGACCGCAGGATCACAAGTCCAGCGTGTTGTCCGCTCGGCCGACCCTCCATGTACAGATTTGGAAACAACTTCTTTAATATTTCCTACGTGTAAATTATTGTGTGTCTGTCCCACCTGTGTTCTAAGGAATACAGATTTTAACATTTTAATCGGTCCTGATAATTTAGAAGTTTTATAGAGTCGATTCTACCAGTACATGATCTCTGTAAAGCCTCCAAGTCAGCCATTTCTGCAGCCTCGAATGGGGCTGTTAGAGTACAACACTAGTCCACCTTAGAGAACACTTGTGTCTGGAAAAGTATCATCATTAGTGTGACATCTCTGGTGTGAAAAGTTCTTGTTATCTAACCTGTCATTTTTCTTGCAGTTGTGACGGCTACTTTATTGTGCTACAAAGTAAGGTTATCCGACACGATTAGTTCCAAATCTTTGTATATTGTCTGTTCGTTCTATGGTGTGATTCGACTTCATTTTATGTCGTTTTCGTTTGTGTATCATTTTTTCATTTAGTCCAGGAACTGGTCCATATCGTTATAAAAAAATGTTTTCTGTGGCGCATTGAAATACCCGATTTACATAATTTCGTGGGTTGCTGTGTCCTCTATATTCTCTACTTGTGTAAACAATTTGTACTCCGTAAAAAGCCAGGTGTCATCTTCAAATGATGATGCATTACTATAGTTTGTGTCTTTGTGTGCGATATGAGGATGAGGAAGATTACTGGAGCAAGCACAGTACCCTGGGGGACTATACTGGAGCAAGCACAGTACCCTGGGGGACTATACTGGAGCAAGCACAGTACCCTGGGGGACTATACTGGAGCAAGCACAGTACCCTGGGGGAGTATACTGGAGCAAGCACAGTACCCTGGGGGAGTATACTGGAGCAAGCACAGTACGCTGGGGGACTATACTGGAGCAAGCACAGTACCCTGGGGGACTATACTGGAGCAAGCACAGTACCCTGGGGGACTATACTGGAGCAAGCACAGTACCCTGGGGGACTATACTGGAGCAAGCACAGTACCCTGGCGGACTATACTGGAGCAAGCACAGTACCCTGGGGGACTATACTGGAGCAAGCACAGTACCCTGGGGGACTATACTGGAGCAAGCACAGTACCCTGGGGGACTATACTGGAGCAAGCACAGTACCCTGGGGGACTATACTGGAGCAAGCACAGTACCCTGGGGGACTATACTGGAGCAAGCACAGTACCCTGGGGGACTATACTGGAGCAAGAACAGTACCCTGGGGGACTATACTGGAGCAAGCACAGTACCCTGGGGGAGTATACTGGAGCAAGCACAGTACGCTGGGGGACTATACTGGAGCAAGCACAGTACCCTGGGGGACTATACTGGAGCAAGCACAGTACCCTGGGGGACTATACTGGATCAAGCACAGTACCCTGGGGGACTATACTGGAGCAAGCACAGTACCCTGGCGGACTATACTGGAGCAAGCACAGTACCCTGGGGGACTATACTGGAGCAAGCACAGTACCCTGGGGGACTATACTGGAGCAAGCACAGTACCCTGGGGGACTATACTGGAGCAAGCACAGTACCCTGGGGGACTATACTGGAGCAAGCACAGTACCCTGGCGGACTATACTGGAGCAAGCACAGTACCCTGGGGGACTATACTGGAGCAAGCACAGTACCCTGGGGGACTATACTGGAGCAAGCACAGTACCCTGGGGGACTATACTGGAGCAAGCACAGTACCCTGGGGGACTATACTGGAGCAAGCACAGTACCCTGGGGGACTATACTGGAGCAAGCACAGTACCCTGGGGGACTATACTGGAGCAAGCACAGTACCCTGGGGGACTATACTGGAGCAAGCACAGTACCCTGGGGGACTATACTGGAGCAAGCACAGTACCCTGGGGGACTATACTGGAGCAAGCACAGTACCCTGGGGGACTATACTGGATCAAGCACAGTACCCTGGGGGACTATACTGGAGCAAGCACAGTACCCTGGGGGACTATACTGGAGCAAGCACAGTACCCTGAGGGACTGTACTCTTCACGCTTAATGGTCCGACATTTACTTCATTGACTATTACAAAATGGGTTCTGTTATTTAGGAAATTAAATTCCCTATTCCTACTTTGCCAGTAATTCCTTTTGAGCCCATTGTGTGTGCAGTAACACCATGGTCACATTTGTCGTAAGCTTTCACGAAATCTGTGTATATTTCAACAGCGTTTAGCTCGTCTTCCATGACACCTGTCACCACTATGTCATAGAGAGAGAGAGAGAGGCAGGAACGACCTATTTTGACCCCATGTTGCCCTGGGTTCTGTAGACGCTGTCATTCTGGGTTTTGTAATCTTACATCTTAGTGTTCGCTCAAAGATGTGTTGATATGTTAGTGCTATTGGCCTACAGGTTTTTGCTTCTAATGTTTTATGCATGTAGAGGATTATACAGTGTTTAGGGTCAGTCATCAGAGAGTGTTAAGGGCTAACAGATGCCCTGTTGGGCCGGGCGAAGCAGCTGCCCCTGTTGGCCCGGGCGAGACAGCTGCCCCTGTTGGCCCGGGCGAGGCAGCTGCCCCTGTTGGCCCGGGCGAGGCAGCTGCCCCTGTTGGCCCNCAAGTTTTCATGAATTAATGGTTTTTCGACTACCTAACCTACCTACCTAACCTAACCTAACCTAACTTTTTCGGCTACCTAACCTAACCTATAAAGATAGGTTAGGTTAGGTAGGTTGGTTAGGTTCGGTCATATATCTACGTTAATTTTAACTCCAATAAAAAAAATTGACCTCATACATAATGAAATGGGTAGCTTTATCATTTCATAAGAAAAATATTAGAGAAAATATATTAATTCAGGAAAACTTGGCTTATTAGGCAAATCGGGCCTTGCATAGTTGGCCAAAAAGTGAGTTCTGGCTACTAGGTACGACATATATATATATTATATATATATATATATTATATATATATATTATATATATATATATATATAATATGCATGCAATTGACGATCACTAAACACTGATCATTTTTATGCAGAAAAACCACAAATAAATGGGGAAGATATATATATATATATATATATATATATATATATATATATATATATATATATAAATATATATATATATAAATATATATATATATAAATATATATAAATATATATAAATATATAAATTATATATATATATATATATAAATATATAAATATATATATATATATAAATATATAAATATATATATATATATATATATATATATATATATATATATATATATATATATATATATATATATATATTTTTAGGGGTACCACCTCAGGTGCAATTGCAGGGACCCACATCCTCGAAGAAGAAAACAAAGAGCATTCAGAGAAGATCTTGTGGATTCTCACTGAATACTTAATTCTTTTCTTCTCCTACCACCCCTATTATTTTTTTGTATGTTTTGTTTTATTTTATTGCAATGCTACAGTTTACAGAGAACACACACACACACACACAAATATATAACAATTAAACAATCAGCGTTCGAAGACCTCGTCCAGCTCCTCCTCCAGCTCGTCACCGTATATATATATATATATATATATATATATATATATATATATATATATATATATAATAAAATATATATATATATATATATATATATATATATATATATATATATACGTATATATATAATATAATTTCCCCCCCCCCTCCACTCTTACTCTCTCTCTTACTCTTTCTCTCTTACTCTTTCTCTCTCAGATTCCTCACTCTGCATGAAAGCCATTTCCGTCTTCACTTGGGATCTTGAATCCGCATTTGTGGAAGCGCGTCTCAGTCTGGGGGATAAGATCTAATCTGAACTTACTCGCTTTTATCAGACACCCTTCCCTGTGTGGCCTCTCCACGTCTGCGACCCAACACAAGTGTGTTGTCTGCTGTGTTCTCTGCTTCCAGGCAGTGTTGTTCTGCTTCCAGGCAGTGTTGACCGACGTGTAACAATAGCTTAACAACAGCCTGGTGGACCAAACTCTCACAAGTCAAGCCTGGCGTCGGGCCGGGCTTGGGGAGTAGAACAACTCCCAGAACCCCATCAACCAGGTATCAACCAGGTATCAACCAGGTATCAAGCTACATATTTGGCTCCATAATCACCATTTGGGTGAATTCATTCCCTTCAAATTGTGGGGTTTGGCGGCCACTGATCATTCTTCTCTGTGAAGCAGGAACATTGACTATTGACACTGTCTCACCCTTCTCTAAAAGGCTATATTTTATTGCTGTGAGGATGGTGTGAGGTGAGGATAGTGAGTTATGAGGTAGCTACGAATCTCAGTCTATGTAGGATGATGTGTGTCGAGAGGTTCTGCCCCCCATGCCTTCATGTGGGTGCCCTAGCGCACGCGCGCGCGCGCACGCACACGCACACGCACACACGCACACACACACACACACACCACACACACACACACACACACACACACACACACACACACACACACACACATATACATACACACACATACACACACATACACACACACACACACACACACACACACACACACACACACACACACACACACACACACACACACACACACACACACACACTGTGTGTGTGTGTGAAACACAGTGGAACTTGTGTGAAACACAGTGAAACTCTTTCCTAACAGTGAAAAAGAAAATCCTAATATTTAAAACTTGTTTATAGCAACTGAACTTTAAAATTTCAAGTGTCCTAACAGAAAACGAAGAGTCTTAAATCGGAGGAGGGGGATGGGTAAATGTAACAGCCTCGTAAGTGCAATTATGTACTATGTATAACAGTCAGGAAATGTACTTATTACACTTGGTATTAAAATGTACTGTCAATTCGGAGGATGGATTGCGTTTTCTGTTAAGACACTCAGAATTTTAGGATGAAGTTTTCAAGTTCAATTCGCTATACACATGTTTTAAATATCAGGAATTTCTTTTTCAGTTTTATTAAACAATATACATTTTATTCAAAATTTGAAAATATCTTGAGTTACTTTACAATTTGTTGATATATTTTAGTTCCGTTTTATTAGTTTTATAAAACTGTAATATCAATATAGCTATAGGTAAAGTACTAATTGTAATTAAGAAACAATAAAATGCTTATCTTCAAGCTCTAAGAAGGTTAGGTTAGGTCGTGGTTTTCTATTCAGCTTTCCAGGTAAACTCGAATATTCACAATATATTTGACAGTAGGATTTAATACTAAGTGAAAATAAGTACAATGTCTGGCTGCTATGAATAGTACATAATTGCACTTGTGCTGTTACATTTACCTCCCCATTTTTGGAGGACGGGCTGGCACAGTACTCACTTCCCCCTTCAGAGCAGGAGAGATTGCTGAAATGGAGGGAATTCATAGAACATATACGTCATACATAGACGGGATACAGCACTTAAATTATTGGAATCGTCTCAAAGCTCTCCAAATGTACTCTCAAGAAAGGAGACGAGAGAGATCCCAAATAATATACAAGTGGAAAATACTGGAGGGACAGGTCCCAAATCTGCACAGTAAAATAACAACATATTGGAGTGAACGAAATGGAAGAAAATGCAGAATAGAACCAGTGAAGAGCAGGGGTGCCATAGGAACAATCAGAGAGCACTGTATAAACATCAGAGGTCTGCGGTTGTTCAACGTCCTCCCAGCGAGCATAAGAAATATTGCCGCAACAACCGTGGACATCTTCAAGAGAAAACTAGATGATTTTCTCCTAGGAGTGCCGGACCATCCGGCCTGTGGTGGGTATGTGTACCTGCGGGCCGCTGCAAGCAACAGCCTGGTGGACCAAACTCTCACAAGTCAAGCCTGGCCTCGGGCCGGGCTTGGGGAGTAGAAGAGCTCCCAGAACCCCATCAACCAGGTATCAAGGAAGTTTCACATAAGAGTACATAGACTTGAGAGGCAGGCAGGAGTAAGGGGAAGAGCTTTGTTATAGGTAAAGAGTACCACACAGACGGGACTCTGTCACAGAAACAAGCTCAGTACCTCAGGAATAAGTGTTGAGGCCCATAGTATTCCTTCCAAAATTTAGTTTGATTTAGTGTGTGTGTATTTACTATTTGTCTGCAGAATCGAGCTATTTAGCTCTTGGACCCCGCATTTTTAACCAATCTGTTTTACTGTGTGTGTGTGGTGTGTGTGTGTGTGTGTGTGTGTGTGTGTGTGTGTGTGTGTGTGTGCGCGCGCGCGTGTGCGTGTGTGTGTGCGTGCGTGCTCACCTAGTTGTGCTCACCTAGTTGTACTCACCTTGTTGTGCTTGCGGAGGTTGAGCTCTGGCTCTTTGGTCCCGCCTCTCAACTGTCAATCAACTGATGTACAGATTCCTGAGCCTACTGGGCTCTTTATCATATCTACATTTGAAACTGTGTATGGAGTCAGCCTCCACCACATCACTGCCTAATGCATTCCATCCGTTAACTACTCTGACACTGAAAAAGTTCCTTCTAACGTCTCTGTGGCTCATGTGGGTACTCAGTTTCCACCTGTGTCCCCTTGTTCGCGTCCCCCAGTGTTGAATAGTTTGTCCTTGTCTACCCGTCGATTCCTCTGAGGATTTTGTAGGTTGTGATCATATCTCCCCTTACTCTTCTGTCTTCCAGTGTCGTAAGGTGCATTTCCCGCAGCCTTTCCTCGTAACTCATGCCTCTTAGTTCTGGGACTAGTCTAGTGGCATACCTTTGGACTTTTTCCAGCTTCGTCTTGTGCTTGACAAGGTACGGGCTCCATGCTGGGGCTGCATACTCCAGGATTGGTCTTACATATGTGGTGTACAAGATTCTGAATGATTCCTTACACAGGTTCCTGAACGCTGTTCTGATGTTAGCCAGCCTCGCATATGCCGCAGATGTTATCCTTTTTATGTGGGCTTCAGGAGACAGGTTTGGTGTGATATCAACTCCTAGATCTTTCTCTCTGTCCGTTTTATTAAGTACTTCATCTCCTATTCTGTATCCTGTGTCTGGCCTCCTGTTTCCACTGCCTAGTTTCATTACTTTGCATTTACTCGGGTTGAACTTCAACAGCCATTTGTTGGACCATTCACTCAGTCTGTCTAGGTCGTCTTGTAGCCTCCTACTATCGTCCTCAGTTTCAATCCTCCTCATAATTTTTGCATCATCGGCAAACTTGAGAGAAACGATTCTATACCTCTGGGAGATCATTTACATATATCAGAAACAGTATAGGTCCAAGGACTGACCCCTGCGGGACTCCACTTGTAACGTCTCGCCAATCTGAGACCTCACCCCTCACACTGACTCTTTGTTCCTGTTGCTTAGGTACTCCTGTATCCAACGGAGTACCTTCCTTTCACTCCAGCCTGCATCTCGAGCTTTTCACTAGCCTCTTGTGTGGCACTGTATCAAAGGCTTTCTGACAATCCAAAAATATGCGTGTGTGTGTGTGTGTGTGTGTGTGTGTGTGGTGTGTGTGTGTGTGTGTGTGTGTGTGTGTGTGTTGTGTGTGTGTGTGTGTACTCACCTAGTTGTGCTTGCGGGGGTTGAGCTCTGGCTCTTTGGTCCCGCCTCTCAACCGTCAATCAACAGGTGTACAGTTTCCTGAGCCTATTGGGCTCTATCATATCTACACTTGAAACTGTGTATGGAGTCAGCCTCCACCACATCGCTTCCTAATGCATTCCATTTGTCAACCACTCTGACACTAAAAAAGTTCTTTCTAATATCTCTGTGGCTCATTTGGGCACTCAGTTTCCACCTGTGTCCCCTAGTGCGTGTGCCCCTTGTGTTAAACAGCCTGTCTTTATCAACCCTGTCGATTCCCTGAGAATCTTGAATGTGGTGATCATGTCCCCCCTAACTCTTCTGTCTTCCAACGAAGTGAGGTTTAATTCCCGTAGTCTCTCCTCGTAGCTCATACCCTCAGTTCGGATATTAATCTGGTGGCAAACATTTGAACCTTCTCGAGTTTAGTCTTATGCTTGACTAGATATGGACTCCATGCTGGAGCCGCATACTCCAGGATTGGTCTGACATATGTGGTATATAATGTTCTGAAAGATTCCTTACACAAGTTTCTAAAGGCCGTTCTTATGTTAGCCAACCTGGCATATGCTGCTGATGTTATCCTCTTGATATGAGCTTCAGGGGACAGGTCTGGCGTGATATCAACCCCCAGGTCTTTCTCTCTCTCTGACTCTTGAAGTATTTCATCTCCCAAATGGTACCTTGTATCTGGTCTCCTGCTTCCTACCCCTATCTTCATTACATTACATTTGCTTGGGTTAAACTCTAACAGCCATTTGTTCGACCATTCCTGCAGCTTGTCCAGGTCTTCTTGAAGCCTCAAGCTGTCCTCCTCTGTCTTAATCCTTCTCATAATTTTGGCGTCGTCAGCAAACATTGAGAGGAATGAGTCTATACCCTCTGGGAGATCATTTACGTATATCAGAAACAGGATAGGTCCAAGTACAGAGCCCTGTGGGACTCCACTGGTGACTTCACGCCAGTCTGAGGTCTCACCCCTCACTGTAACTCTTTGCTTCCTATTGCTTAGGTACTCCCTTATCCACTGGAGCGCCCTACCAGTTACTCCTGCCTGTTTCTCCAGCTTATGCATCAACCTTTTATGGGGTACTGTGTCAAAGGCTTTCCGACAGACCAAAAAAATGCAGTCCGCCCACCCTTCTCTTTCTTGCTTAATTTTGTCACCTGATCGTAGAATTCTATCAAGCCTGTAAGGCAAGATTTACCCTCATGAACCTATGTTGATGGGTTGTCACGAAGTCTCTTCTCTCCAGATGTGTTACTAGGTTTTTTCTCACAATCTTCTCCATCACCTTGCATGGTATACAAGTTAAGGACACTGGCCTGTAGTTCAGTGCCTCTTGTCTGTCACCCTTTTTGTATATTGGTACTACATTAGCAGTCTTCCATATTTCTGGTAGGTCCCCCGTTTCCAGTGACTTACTATACACTATGGAGAGTGGCAAGCAAAGTGCCTCTGCACACTCTTTCAGTATCCAAGGTGAGATCCCGTCTGGCCCAACAGCCTTCCTAACATCCAGATCCAGCAGGTGTCTCTTTACCTCCTCTCTCGTAATTTCGAACTCTTCCAAGGCCGCCTGATTTACCTCCTTTCTCCTAGCACAGTGACCTCACCTTGTTCTATTGTGAAGCAAAGTGCTCCTGCACACTCTTTCAATACCCATGGCGAGATTCCGTCTGGCCCAACAGCTTTTCTCACATCCAGCTCCAATAGGTGCTTTTTGACCTCATCTCTTGTAATTCGAACCTATTAAAGGTCACCGTGTTTGCTGCTCCCTCTCCCAGCGCCGTGATATCTCCCTGTTCTATTGTAAAGACCTCCTGGAACCTTTTGTTGACTTCTTCACACACCTCTTTGTCATTCTCTGTGTACTTGTCCTCGCCCACCCTAAGTTTCATCACCTGTTCCTTCACTGTTGTCTTCCTCCTGATGTGACTGTGTAGTAGCTTTGGTTCAGTCTTGGCTTTATTAGCTATATCATTTTCATACCTTTTCTCAGCTGCTCTTCTCACACTGACAGATGTGTGTGTGTGTGTGTGTGTGTTTCACCTGGACACTCGGAGGCTCGAACCGCCGACCACATAGCGTCGTAGTCAGCCACTCTACCTTTTGATCCACCAACACCCCTTAAAAGGGAAGGATTCCTGAGGCGCCTATCCGCTGCCCAACTGGAACTTTAGGCCTTCCCTAGGTGCCACTTTGGCATGTAGGTGTTAGGTGATCTACATTCCAGTCATGTAAATTGTTAACCACGATTTTGTGGATAATATTACATTCACCTGGGACCCCATAGACAATAGCCAGGCACTAGGTAGGTAGAGTGGTTGTGCTGAAGCCTTGGTAGCATACTCGTCTGATATCAACTAATATGTTGCCTAGACCCAAGGTAGCATACTCTTACCCCCCATCATAGGGTCCAAGTATGTTGCCAAAGTTTCACAGACTATGAGAACAGCATTTCCATGCCTGGCAGCCAAAGCACCCACCTACAGCCCTTCCTACCTCTGAGTGACAACAGCATCTACAGAAATACGACTGTACATATACAATAGTATTAACTTGTATAACATTTGCACACGGCTGTCCCTTAATAAGACCAGTTATGACGGCTGGTGCGGACAAAGTAGGTTACATATCTTCATTCAAGCCCTGAAGCTGCTAATACAGAAGCGGTCGACCTCGCTAATATATTCCACGGGAGAGCCAGAGTCCCTCTATCTCCCTGCTGGAGGATGCTTAGCCGCGCGTCTGTCATGTTGGCCTAAACTTAACAAACTCGGTGAGCTGTGTTCCGCGTCTTCTGATTGGTTAGTGGTGTTATCGCGGTAGTTAGTGGCAATCTCATCAGCTTGTATACGTTATTTGCTTGTAGGTGTTACAAGTTGAAGCTACGTCTTACTAGTTATTGTTACCTCCAGCTGGTAAAAATTAACTTGGGTTAGTTAACAAAATAACTACCTTAAATTAGGCACATTATTGTCTACAAGTTCAAGTATCTTAAGCTCTAATAATAATGCTTTGAGTAACGATATCTGAAGTTCAATTGTCTTGAGTAACGATATCTGAAGTTCAATTGTCTTGAGTAACGATATCTGAAGTTCAATTGTCTTGAGTAACGATATCTGAAGTTCAGTTGTCTTGAGTAACGATATCTGAAGTTCAATTGTCTTGAGTAACGATATCTGAAGTTCAATTGTCTTGAGTAACGATATCTGAAGTTCGATTGTCTTGAGTAACGATATCTGAAGTTCAATTGTCTTGAGTAACGATATCTGAAGTTCGATTGTTTTAGCTAACAAAATATCGCGAGTAACAATGCCAGAAGCTGGCAGAACTTGAGCAAGCAAGACTGCCTTAACGCAGGAACGTTGTCTTAAGTCGGTAACGGTATTTATTGAGCAATCCTCGGCACTCTTGTGGATAGGCTTTACATTAGAGGTTACAATTGTCTCTTATTTGTGTTCCCGCGTTCAACTCGTCTGTGTTTATCCCGCCTCCGTACTGGTGTCTGCAGCTTCCTGCGTCCGTACCGGTCTGCAGCTTCCCGCGTCCGTACTGGTGTCTGCAGCTTCCCGCGTCCGTACTGGTGTCTGCAGCTTCCTGCGTCCGTACCGGTGTCTGCAGCTTCCTGCGTCCGTACTGGTGTCTGCAGCTTCCCGCGTCCGTACTGGTGTCTGCAGCTTCCTGCGTCCGTACCTGTGTCTGCAGCTTCCTGCGTCCGTACCTGTGTCTGCAGCTTCCTGCGTCCGTACCTGTGTCTGCAGCTTCCTGCGTCCGTACCTGTGTCTGCAGCTTCCCGCGTCCGTACTGGTGTCTGCAGCTTCCCGCGTCCGTACTGGTGACTGCAGCTTCCTGCGTCTGTACCGGTGTCTGCAGCTTCCCGCTTCCGTACTGGTGTCTGCAGCTTCCCGCGTCCGTACTGGTGTCTGCAGCTTCCCGCCTCCGTACCGGTGTCTGCAGCTTCCCGCGTCCGTACTGGTGTCTGCAGCTTCCCGCGTGCGTACCTGTGTCTGCAGCTTCCTGCGTCCGTACCTGTGTCTGCAGCTTCCTGCGTCCGTACTGGTGTCTGCTGCTTCCTGCGTCCGTACTGGTGTCTGCAGCTTCCCGCGTCCGTACTGGTGTCTGCAGCTTCCCGCGTCCGTACTGGTGTCTGCAGCTTCCCGCGTCCGTACTGGTGTCTGCAGCTACCCGCGTCCGTACTGGTGTCTGCAGCTTCCTGCGTCCGTACTGGTGTCTGCAGCTACCCACGTCCGTACGGGTGTCTGCAGCTTCCCACGTCCGTGCCGGTGCCTGCAGCTACCCACGTCCGTACCGGTGCCTGCAGCTTCCCACGTCCGTACCGGTGCCTGCAGCTTCCCACGTCCGTACCGGTGCCTGCAGCTACCCACGTCCGTACCGGTGCCTGCAGCTACCCACGTCCGTACCGGTGCCTGCAGCTACCCACGTCCGTACCGGTGCCTGCAGCTTCCCGTGTCCGTACCGGTGCCTGCAGCTACCCGCGCCCTCAACCTTCACCGGGCTACGAGCCTGCTGATATTTAAGACTCGGTGCTGCAATCCGGGAACGTTTCATTTCACACGTAGTGACTACCATTCCGGCTGCTCCGGGTAATATGTTCCACCATATTGGAAAATTTCGTTGGTTTTAAGACGAGATTATGGCTCGGAATTCATGTCATATTTGTGCCTGCTAACGTTGTAATAACCGTTACTTACACGCGATGAGCGTTGTTAGTGTGTGTTTACAACCTGACCGCTGCTCTCTTGTTTTTTGTTGTTGTTTTTTACGCGGGAAATTTGTCAGGCGTTGGGAGCAGCGTTGGTATGACTGAGCACATCGTAAGTGCCGCCCCTCACCGCGCTGCGAGCTCGTAGTGCTTCATGGTGCGCTGATTGTCTTAATTTAGTGATAAAAGGAGTAAAATTATTCAATTTTTGATGGATATCATTGTGTGTGCTTCGTGGGTACTGATTGTGGGCGTTTCGTACACGACTTTGGGTACTCATTGTGGGTGTTTCGTACACGACTTTGGGTACTCATTGTGGGTGTTTCGTACACGACTTTGGGTACTGATTGTGGGTGTTTCGTACACAGCTTGGGGTACTCAGTGTGGGTGTTTCGTACACAGCTTGGGGTACTCAGTGTGGGTGTTTCGTACACAGCTTGGGGTACTCAGTGTGGGTGTTTCGTACACAGCTTGGGGTACTCAGTGTGGGTGTTTCGTACACAGCTTGGGGTACTCAGTGTGGGTGTTTCGTACACAGCTTGGGGTACTCAGTGTGGGTGTTTCGTACACAGCTTGGGGTACTCAGTGTGGGTGTTTCGTACACAGCTTGGGGTACTCAGTGTGGGTACTCAGTGTGTGGGGGGGGGGGGCCTGGGTATTTTGTTTTGATATATTGGTATGAGGTTGAGGCTCAGACACGTGAGGTGACTACTGTTGAAACCTGTCCTGGAACATACCTGGTGAGGGTTTCGAGAGTTGTGCTCCCCAAGCCCGGCGTGGGGCCAGGCTTGACTTGCGATAACTTGGTCCAACAGGCTGTTGCTTGGAGCAGTCCGCAGGCCCACTACAGGTCTGGGTCTTGAAGGGGGGGGGGGGAGGGTTTATGTGGGCATCCCAGACTCTATACTCACTGCCCAGCCAAGCACTGGACGCTGCCAGCCAGCCATGCGCCGGACGCTGCCAGCCCAGGCAGCCAAGTCTTGACAGTAATTTGTTCTGATATCGCGATAAAGATGGTGAGAAGCGATGCAGCTGTCGAATGGTTGCACTACTACCCACGGGAGAGATTACTATTTGTACCTGCAGGCTCAAGCTGTTAGCTCTTGGACCCTGGCTTTCTAATTGGCGGTTGTCTGATATATTGACTCGCGACCTATATTTCTCTGTCTACTACATGTATATGTGTCTGTCTCCCCCTCCCCCCACTCCCCCCCCCTCCAAAAAAAGTACCCCCTTCCTCCCCCCCTTCCCCCTCCCTTCCCCCCTTCCCCCTCCCCACACACATACACATATACAAAACCCTCCCCCCCCCCCCAGGATCCAGCTCGCAACAGCTGACTAATTTCCAGCCACCTATTGACTGCCAGGTGAATAAAGGCATCCGGTGGAAGAAATTCCGCCCATTTATTTCTCTGGCTGGAAGAGAACCGAAGTTCGCGGACTGCAAACCCCCAAAAGCTGTCAGCGTGTGCGTGCGTGCGTGCGTGCGTGCGTGCGTGTACACACCTGTGCTTGCAGGGTTGGACATTTGCTCCTAAGTCCCGCCTTTCTCTCTTCAGTACTTCAGTGTAGTGAACTTTCACTCTTATTCTTACATTTACATTTAAAAATGTATATTGAATTTGCTTCAAATTCTTCATCTAGTTGGTTTAACTCATTTACAACTCTTAGAGTGAAAAAGTTTGTCATTTGTGACTCATCTGTCTCAAGTTTCCAATTATGTCCCCTCGTTGATTATTTCTCACTCTAGCATTACGTCTCTCTGTTGGTCAGTTCGCCTTGGTATCTTGTAGGTCGTTATCATGTTTAAGCTGTTCCTTCGATCACGAAGCTCGTGTGTATGTGTTGACAATACCCGGCACGGTCCAGCGGGAGTCTCGAACCAGGCGGTTGTCCTGTTATGTCATTTTGAAACCAATCTCTCCTGGAAGTATGACATGTCAGAGATTGTATCCTGTCAGTAATCAATATTCATAGATTTGACCATTTTTAAACAGGCAGAAAATGTTAAAATAGTCCCGAAGCTAAAAACAAAATGTCAATCAAAAGATACTTAAGTATAGTATCTGCATATTATCCTAATATATCTCTGGATGTTTGGAGTGAGAGCGTGGAGCATGGGAGGGTGTTGACAGTGGCCTCGACCCCTAAATGCACCCGTTATTATTCTTCACAAATTTAAAGCGTATGTGAGAAGGTGTTGGCTTGTGGGTGGTGTTTTGTGAGGCGCCGCTGGGGGGGGGGTGTCAAGCACAGGAGGGCTACACTACACACACAGGACAGAGAAGGGCTACACTACACACACAGGACAGAGAAGGGCTACACCACACACAGGACTGAGAAGGGCTACACTACACACACAGGACAGAGAAGGGCTACACCACACACAGGACAGAGAAGGGCTACACCACACACACAGGACAGAGAAGGGCTACACCACACACACACAGGACAGAGAAGGGCTACACCACACACAGGACAGAGAAGGGCTACACCACACACACAGGACAGAGAAGGGCTACACCACACACACAGGACAGAGAAGGGCTACACTACACACAGGACAGAGAAGGGCTACACTACACACAGGACAGAGAAGGGCTACACCACACACACACAGGACAGAGAAGGGCTACACTACACACACACAGGACAGAGAAGGGCTACACCACACACAGGACTGAGAAGGGCTACACACACACACAGGACAGAGAAGGGCTACACCACACACAGGACTGAGAAGGGCTACACCACACACACAGGACAGAGAAGGGCTACACCACACACAGGACAGAGAAGGGCTACACCACACACAGGACAGAGAAGGGCTACACTACACACACACAGGACAGAGAAGGGCTACACCACACACAGGACTGAGAAGGGCTACACACACACACAGGACAGAGAAGGGCTACACCACACACAGGACTGAGAAGGGCTACACCACACACACAGGACAGAGAAGGGCTACACCACACACAGGACAGAGAAGGGCTACACCACACACACAGGACAGAGAAGGGCTACACTACACTACACACAGGACAGAGAAGGGCTACACTACACACAGGACTGAGAAGGGCTACACACACACACAGGACAGAGAAGGGCTACACCACACACAGGACTGAGAAGGGCTACACCACACACAGGACAGAGAAGGGCTACACTACACACACAGGACAGAGAAGGGCTACACCACACACACAGGACAGAGAAGGGCTACACTACACACACAGGACAGAGAAGGGCTACACTACACACACAGGACAGAGAAGGGCTACACCACACACACACACAGGACAGAGAAGGGCTACACTACACACACACAGACAGAGAAGGGCTACACTACACACACACAGGACAGAGAAGGGCTACACCACACACAGGACAGAGAAGGGCTACACCACACACACAGGACAGAGAAGGGCTACACCACACACACAGGACAGAGAAGGGCTACACCACACACACAGGACAGAGAAGGGCTACACCACACACACAGGACAGAGAAGGGCTACACCACACACAGGACAGAGAAGGGCTACACCACACACAGGACAGAGAAGGGCTACACTACACACAGGACAGAGAAGGGCTACACTACACACAGGACAGAGAAGGGCTACACTACACACAGGACAGAGAAGGGCTACACTACACCACACACAGGACAGAGAAGGGCTACACTACACCACACACAGGACAGAGAAGGGCTACACTACACACACACAGGACAGAGAAGGGCTACACTACACACACACAGGACAGAGAAGGGCTACACTACACACACAGGACAGAGAAGGGCTACACCACACACAGGACAGAGAAGGGCTACACCACACACAGGACAGAGAAGGGCTACACTACACCACACACAGGACAGAGAAGGGCTACACCACACACACACAGGACAGAGAAGGGCTACACTACACACACAGGACAGAGAAGGGCTACACTACACACACACAGGACAGAGAAGGGCTACACCACACACAGGACAGAGAAGGGCTACACTACACACACACAGGACAGAGAAGGGCTACACTACACACACAGGACAGAGAAGGGCTACACCACACACACAGGACAGAGAAGGGCTACACCACACACAGGACAGAGAAGGGCTACACTACACTACACACAGGACAGAGAAGGGCTACACTACACTACACACAGGACAGAGAAGGGCTACACTACACACACAGGACAGAGAAGGGCTACACCACACACAGGACAGAGAAGGGCTACACTACACACACAGGACAGAGAAGGGCTACACCACACACAGGACAGAGAAGGGCTACACTACACACAGGACAGAGAAGGGCTACACCACACACACAGGACAGAAGGGCTACACCACACACAGGACAGAGAAGGGCTACACTACACACACAGGACAGAGAAGGGCTACACTACACACACAGGACAGAGAAGGGCTACACTACACACACACACAGGACAGAGAAGGGCTACACTACACACACACACAGGACAGAGAAGGGCTACACTACACACACACAGGACAGAGAAGGGCTACACTACACACACACAGGACAGAGAAGGGCTACACTACACACACAGACAGAGAAGGGCTACACTACACACAGGACAGAGAAGGGCTACACTACACACACAGGACAGAGAAGGGCTACACCACACACAGGACAGAGAAGGGCTACACTACACACACAGGACAGAGAAGGGCTACACCACACACAGGACAGAGAAGGGCTACACTACACACACAGGACAGAGAAGGGCCTCCCCTCCCCACACCCCCCTCCTCCCTCCCCCACACCCCTTCCTTTCATCTCCCCTCCACCCCACCATCGGGGAGAGAGACCTCCCCAGTTCCATCAGTTTTGAAGTTCTCTCCAGATGATTGTCGCGGATGAGTAAGAATCACGATTTCTTACATTATTTTTTCATTTTTTCTTTGCCATCCTTCGCCGTTCAGAAAATATAATGGAAACATCAAAGCCTCTAACACTCCCCCTCACCTCCTCTCCCTACCCCTACACCTCTCCCTGCCCCTACACCTCTCCCTGCCCCTACACCCCTCACTGCCCCTACACCCCTCCCTGCCCCTACACCTCTCCCTGCCCCTACACCTCTCCCTATTCCTGCCCATTCCTCCCCCATCTCCTTCGTGAGCTGGGTTGCGACATCGCCATCAAAGGCGACACGTTTGGGCGCGTCTCCTGGGGTGGGTAAGTATCAATTTTCCTTGGTATCACGAGGAGGGTGAGAGTGAGGGAGGGACGGTGGGGGGGGGGAGGTGTGAAGGAGGGACGGTGGGTGGTGGGTGGAGGGGGGGTGAGAGTGAGAAAGACATGAACTGTATGGGTTTTGAGGGTTTGACAAGCATGTTGACGATTTCAAAAGTTGTACTCGGCTGGACCTGGGTCCAGGCCACCTTGGTGATCGTCTGGTATGTGAGGTTGTGGGGGCTTCGTAGCCAGCAGAGAAACATAGCAGTAACAGCCAGGCTGATCCCGTAATTCCAGAACAAACACGTTAACTTCCCCCCCCCCCCCCCACTAAGCTTCCACTGTTGCTACGGGCTCACCATAGCCCGTGCTACTTGGAATTTTACATTCCAGGTAGCGAATCTTTAACAACAACATTCCAGTGTTGTTCCAGCAATATTTCGTGTTCTCGTGGGGCAGTGATAGCACTCTTGGCCAGCGATTTCGAGCTTGTTTGAGTTCTGGGCAGGTTGGTCAACTTAACACTCATCCTGTTCACACAATAGTAATTAAGGACTAGTTTGTAAACCTGTAAGCGGGTAGTGTTCCAGGGAAAACCTGTTTTGTTGGGTAAGGCTCAGACGTGTGTGTTCTCTGATCCTGTCCTTCGACAACTTTCCATTTGAAATTGTTGCACTTTCTGCCACACTTCGTATTCCTGTATGTTACCTTGTGTTGGGTCCAGTGACCCAACGTGCCCGAGGCCTCGTCTCTGACCAGGCCTCCTGGTTGGTGGTCTGGTCAACCTGACTGGTGGATGCGGCTACTCGCAGCCTGACGTTCAAATCACAGTTTGGTTGATCAGGTATCCTTTGGAGATGTTCATAAAGTTTTCTTTTGAACGCTGTGAGAGGTCGGCCTGTTATGTGACCCTTATGTGCAGAGAGAATGTTGAAAATACTTGCGCCTTAGATGTTGTTAGTTCTCTCTCTGAGGACGTATTACACCTCAGATTTTCATTGGTGCCATTCTGCACATCCTGTCATGTCTACTGGTTCATGTGGTGTTATTTCCATGTACAGATTTATATTGAGATGATTTGGGGCTTTTTAGTGTCCCCGCGGCCCGGTCCTCGACCAGGCCTCCACTCCCAGGAAGCAGCCCATGACAGCTGACTAACACCCAGGTACCTATTTTACTGCTAGGTAACAGGGACATAGGGTGAAAGAAACTCTGCCCATTGTTTCTCGCTGGCGCCTGGGATCGAACCCAGGACCGCAGGATCACAAGTCCAGCGTGCTGTCCGCTCGGCCGACCCTCCATATACAGATTTGAAAACAACTTCTTTAATATTTCCTACGTGTAAATTATTGTGTGTCTGTCCCACCTGTGTTCTAAGGAATACAGATTTTACATTTTAATCGGTCCTGATAATTTAGAAGTTTTATAGAGTCGATTCTACCAGTACATGATCTCTGTAAAGCCTCCAAGTCAGCCATTTCTGCAGCTTCGAATGGGGCTGTTAGAGTACAACGCTAGTCCACCTTAGAGAACACTTGTGTCTGGAAAAGTATCATCATTAGTGTGACATCTCTGGTTTGAAAAGTTCTTGTTATCTAACCTGTCATTTTTCTTGCAGTTGTGACGGCTACTTTATTGTGCTACAAAGTAAGGTTATCCGACACGATTAGTTCCAAATCTTTGTATATTGTCTGTTCGTTCTATGGTGTGATTCGACTTCATTTTATGTCGTTTTCGTTTGTGTATCATTTTTTCATTTAGTCCAGGAACTGGTCCATATCGTTATAAAAAAATGTTTTCTGTGGCGCATTGAAATACCCGATTTACATAATTTCGTGGGTTGCTGTGTCCTCTATATTCTCTACTTGTGTAAACAATTTGTACTCCGTAAAAGCCAGGTGTCATCTTCAAATGATGATGCATTACTATAGTTTGTGTCTTTGTGTGCGATATGAGGATGAGGAAGATTACTGGAGCAAGCACAGTACCCTGGGGGACTATACTGGAGCAAGCACAGTACCCTGGGGGACTATACTGGAGCAAGCACAGTACCCTGGGGGACTATACTGGAGCAAGCACAGTACCCTGGGGGACTATACTGGAGCAAGCACAGTACCCTGGGGGACTATACTGGAGCAAGCACAGTACCCTGGGGGACTATACTGGAGCAAGCACAGTACCCTGGGGGACTATACTGGAGCAAGCACAGTACCCTGGGGGACTATACTGGAGCAAGCACAGTACCCTGGGGGACTATACTGGAGCAAGCACAGTACCCTGGGGGACTATACTGGAGCAAGCACAGTACCCTGGGGGACTATACTGGAGCAAGCACAGTACCCTGGGGGACTATACTGGAGCAAGCACAGTACCCTGGGGGACTATACTGGAGCAAGCACAGTACCCTGGGGGACTATACTGGAGCAAGCACAGTACCCTGGGGGACTATACTGGAGCAAGCACAGTACCCTGGGGGACTATACTGGAGCAAGCACAGTACCCTGGGGGACTATACTGGAGCAAGCACAGTACCCTGGGGGACTATACTGGAGCAAGCACAGTACCCTGGGGGACTATACTGGAGCAAGCACAGTACCCTGGCGGACTATACTGGAGCAAGCACAGTACCCTGGGGGACTATACTGGAGCAAGCACAGTACCCTGGGGGACTATACTGGAGCAAGCACAGTACCCTGGGGACTATACTGGAGCAAGCACAGTACCCTGGGGGACTATACTGGAGCAAGCACAGTACCCTGGGGGACTATACTGGAGCAAGCACAGTACCCTGGGGGACTATACTGGAGCAAGCACAGTACCCTGGGGGACTATACTGGAGCAAGCACAGTACCCTGGGGGACTATACTGGAGCAAGCACAGTACCCTGGGGGACTATACTGGAGCAAGCACAGTACCCTGGGGGACTATACTGGATCAAGCACAGTACCCTGGGGGACTATACTGGAGCAAGCACAGTACCCTGGGGGACTATACTGGAGCAAGCACAGTACCCTGAGGGACTGTACTCTTCACGCTTAATGGTCCGACATTTACTTCATTGACTATTACAAAATGGGTTCTGTTATTTAGGAAATTAAATTCCCTATTCCTACTTTGCCAGTAATTCCTTTTGAGCCCATTGTGTGTGCAGTAACACCATGGTCACATTTGTCGTAAGCTTTCACGAAATCTGTGTATATTTCAACAGCGTTTAGCTCGTCTTCCATGACACCTGTCACCACTATGTCATAGAGAGAGAGAGAGAGGCAGGAACGACCTATTTTGACCCCATGTTGCCCTGGGTTCTGTAGACGCTGTCATTCTGGGTTTTGTAATCTTACATCTTAGTGTTCGCTCAAAGATGTGTTGATATGTTAGTGCTATTGGCCTACAGGTTTTTGCTTCTAATGTTTTATGCATGTAGAGGATTATACAGTGTTTAGGGTCAGTCATCAGAGAGTGTTAAGGGCTAACAGATGCCCTGTTGGGCCGGGCGAAGCAGCTGCCCCTGTTGGCCCGGGCGAGGCAGCTGCCCCCTGTTGGCCCGGGCGAGGCAGCTGCCCCTGTTGGCCCAGGCGAGACAGCTGTTTATAGATCCAACCCAACCCGCTATAAACAGTCCAGCAGTGTCCCGTCTGTTATGTTACCAGTAATTTGCTCCCTAAATCAACAACTCTATTTCCAAACCAATATTTTCCCCCTGGTCTTTTTTAATCTAAACTTTTGCAATTTGTATACATTGTTTCGTGTTCTATTATCTGTTGATACATTTAACGCCTAATTAGTATACAGTTTGTTACACCCTCTCATATATATGTGTTCACTCGTGTCATCCCTTTCTCTGTCTTTCTAGAAATGCAAATTATGCTTTGTTTTTTCTTCATCAGAGAGGATTCTAATCCATGGGATTAATTTTGCCAGCTTTCTCTGTTCAAATTTAGGTGAAGGGAAGAAGGTGAAGGAAAGAAATTTAGGAGGGAATCATCAGGAGAGTGCCAAGCCATTACGACAATATGGCACTTGGACAGGATAAGGGGTTTGGATGGGACCAGTGAACCCAGAGAGTGGGGATGCATCTTTTGCCAAACAGTCACAGGAAAGCCACTACGTCACTATCTCTTGGACTGTGAAGCAGCCATGGACCTTAGAAGTGTTTTTTAAGAGTCCCTGAATCTTGAAGTAACACCCTGAAGCCATCACACTGCCACTCTTCTGGTAATGAAAAGTTGTCCACAAGCGGGACACCCTCAAGAGTGTCCAGCAGCGGGACACCCTCAAGAGTGTCCAGCAGCTGGACACCCTCATAAATACTGTCAAGCAGTGTCCTCCCCCGCGATGGCAGCCACATAGTAAGGATTAACGATTTAAATGCGAGCACAGCACGCAGTATGTCCTTTCACGACCAAAAGATCACATTCACTTAAAAAAAAATATGCCACTTACAGGCTATTCATGCCCGTGCCACCTCTCGGGTGGCTTAATCTTCATCACTCAATTTAGCCATTTGCATTGCTCCAGTTTATCGTACTTTCTACATTCCCGGGTCGAAACAAAATTAGTTCAATTTAGCTTGGATTGTATTTATATTTTCACTCTGAAATGCAGTTACCCACATTCCAATAAATGCTTATATGTTCATATACTGAAAATGGCACTTGAGAAACAATTGCTTGTATTTTCACCTAGAAATGTGAAAGACCTTACTAGATGAATGAAAATTTTTACTATATACGATGTTCAGATTTTCAGGTGAAAGCCATGGCACA
>WNGS01165012.1:58724-66783 GCA_020271785.1 Procambarus virginalis | reverse complement strand
CCCTGAACCCCTGGCAACTACCTCACAGGAGGATGAGCCTACCCAAGTAGCATTGACCAAGGAACAACTTCCTACACTTGTGGGGGAGTGAGGGTGAAATTGGATATAAGAAGTGAGCTTCAAGGTAATGTACTCAAACATTGATGGGATTACCAATAAAGCAAGTGACTAGCAGAAGGGCGCAAGAAGAAAACCCTGATGTAATAGGCCTAACGGAAAAAAATTGTCTGGAGTCATAACAGATTGGTGTGTTTCCAAAGGACTACTATATAGTAAGGAAAGAGAGGGAAGGGAGAGGAGTGGAGGAGTGGCCCTGTTGATAAGGAAGACTGGAGTTTTGATGAGATGGAAATCCAGGCTGTGACGGATTCAGAGATTACATAACGGGAACATAACAAAATGGGTGGACCTAAGATAATGTGGCAGTCATTTACAACCCTCCCCTAAATGACAGAAGACCTAGACAGGAGTTTGATAGGAAAAACATGGCAACCATTAATATAATACAGAGAGCAGCTTCAGTTGCCTGCAGGAATGGCTTCAGACTCTTAATCATGGGCGATTTCAATCATGGAAAGATAGAATGGGAGAATGGGGACCCACATGGAGGTGCAGATACGTGGAGAGCTAAACTCCTGGAAGTGGCAACAAGGAATTTTCTGAGCCAACATATCAAGGAACCCACAAGAGTAAGAGGCAATGATGAACCAGCTAGACTCGACTTGATATTCACCCTAAATGAGTCAGAAATAAGGGAAGTCAAAGTTGATGCCCCCATAAGAATGAGTGACCACAGTATACTGACCTTTGAGTACTTGGTGGAGGTATGGATACCCTATCCAAGGATGGGATCGGAAGGAAAAAGACTGAATTACCGAAGAGGAAAATATGACGAGATGAGGCACTTCCTCAGGGGAATAACATGGGAAACAGAACTTAGAAACAAGAATGTGCAGGACATGATGGATTTTGTCACCCAGAAGTGCCAGGAAGCTGCAGACAGTTTATTCTCATCCAAAAGGAGAAAAACGAAAAACAACAGAAAAACCATGGTTCAACCAGGAATGCAAGGTAGCGAAACAACTGAGTAAAAGAACATGGAGAAACTACAGAAATAACAGAACACCAGAGAGCAGGGAAGATACCAGAGGGCCAGAAATGAGTTCCTCAGAGTGAGGAGGGAAGCAGAGAGACAGTTTGAAAATGACATCGCGAGTAAAGCCAAGACCCAACCAAAGCTGCTCCACAGTCACATCAGGAGGAAAATAGCAGTGAAGGAACAAGTGATGAAGCTGCGAAAGGCGGAGAACAGATACACAGAGAATGACAAGGAGGTGTGTGAAGAACTCAACAAGAGATTCCAGGAGGTCTTCACAATAGAACAAGGAGAAACCCCTGCACTAAATGAGGAGGTGGCAAACCAAGCAACCTTGGAGGAATTTAACCTCACCAGTGATGAGGTCAAAAGGTGTCTGCTGGAGCTGGATGTGACAAAGGCTGTTGGGCCTGAAAGAATCTCACCATGGATACTAAAGGAAGGTGCAGAAGCACTAAGTGTGCCACTCTCTATGGTGTATAACAAGTCACTGGAAACAGGAGACTTACCAGAAAGTTGGAAGACAGCTAACGTGGCCCCAATATACAGGAAGGGTGACAGGCAAGAGGCACTGAACTACAGGCCAGTTTCCTTAACTTGTATACCATGCAAGGTGATGGAGAAGATCGTGAGGAAAAGGCTCGTAGAGCATCTGGAGGGAAATAACTTTGTAACGCACCACCAACATGGGTTCAGGGATGGTAAATCGTGCCTCACAGATTTAATAGAATTTTATGACCAGGCAACAAAAATTCGGCAGGCAAGAGAAGGGTGGGCCGACTGCATTTTCCTAGACTGTCAAAAAGCCTTTGACACAGTACCCCGTAAAAGGCTGTTAAAAATGTTGGAGCAACAGGCAGAAGTAAAAGCGAAGGTGCTCCAGTGGATAAGGGAGTACTTAAGCAACAGGAAACAGCGAGTAATGGTGAGAGGGGAGACATCAGAGTGGCGAGATATCACCAGAAGAGTCCCACAGGGCTCAGTACTTGGACCCATCCTGTTTCTAATATATGTAAACGATCTTCCGGAGGGTATAGACTCATTCCTCTCAATGTTTGCTGATGATGCAAAAATTATGAGAAGAATCAAGACGGATGAAGAAAGGCAGACTACAGGATGACCTGGATAAACTGGAGGAATGGTCTAAAAAATGGCTGCTAAAGTTCAACTCAGGAAAGTGTAAGGTGATGAAATTAGGCGAAGGGAGCAGGAGGCTGAACACATGATATCATCTGGGAGGTGAAATCCTGCAAGAGTCAAATAGAGAGAAAGATCTGGGGGTTGATATCACACCGAACCTGTCCCCAGAGGCCCACATCAAAAGAATATCATCAGCGGCATATGCTAGTCTGGTATAAGAACTGTCTTTAGAAACTTGTGTAAGGAATCTTTCAGGACCCTGTATACCACTTATGTAAGACCAATCCTGGAGTATGCAGCTCCAGCCCGGAGTCCATACCTAGTTAAACACAAGACAAAGTTGGAGAAGATTCAGCGGTTGCCACCAGGCTCGTCCCGGAACAAAGACAAACTCTTCAGCACGGGTGGGACACGAACAAGGGGACACAGGTGGAAACTTAGTACCCAGATGAGCCACAGAGACGGTAGAAAGATTTTTTCAGTGTCAGAGTAGTTAATAAATGGAATGCTTTAGGCAGTGATGTGGTGGAGGCTGACTCCATACACAGTTTCAAATGTAGATATGATAGAGCCCAGTAGGCTCAGAACCTGTACACCAGTTGATTGACAGTTGAGAGGCGGACCAAAGAGCCAAAGCTCAACCCCCGCAAGCACAATTAGGTAAGTACCACCACACACACACACACACACACACACACACACCCCACCCACACACCACACACACCAACACACACACACACACACACACACACGAACCTTGACGCCGAGCGGACGTCTGGACACCTCCTCCGCCTGCGAGCCGCCGGATCACGTCTTGTTTTCCTGTTTTGGCTTTGCTACTGTCGTTTGGCGTCCCTCTTCAACGGTCCTGTGTACGACGCCTGGCGCACATATCGCCTTGGTCACGGGATTGTTGATAGACTTTTTTGACGTGTTCTGGCTGGTTCTCCCGGCGGGGTGACGGTGTTCGGGGCCGGTTTGGCCGAGAGGTGCCGGGGTTGGCGGGTCTTGGTGGCTCCTGGTGTGCCCTCAGTCGTGGTGGGCGGCCGGCTTCTGCTCTGCGGGGGACACTGGATGACTTTTTGCGTTTTTAGTTGGGGGCGAGTTTTGGTTTTGCTACCTGGTGTTCTCTGTGTGGGGCGGGGCTGGTGCTTGTCACCCTGAGGGACTCCTGGGACTCCCCAGTCATCTGCCCGTCTGTGCTTTTATTTGCCGTATGGCATATTAGTATATATTGTTTGGCGTCACTCTTTCGCGATTTGGCTTGGCGTTCCACCTTTCCAGGCGTCGCGATTAACCTTACGGGTACGCCGGGACGCATCCGATCCCACGATCATCGTCGCCCTAAATCACAACAACAACACAACAACAACAACAACAACAACACACACACACACACACAATACCATGCAAGCTGATGGAGAAGATTGTGTGAAGAAAGCTAGTGGAGCATCTGGAGCGAAGGAACTTTGTAACACAGCACCAACATGGGTTCAGGGATGGCAGGTCCTGCCTCACAGGGTTACTTAAATTCTACGACCAGACAACAAAAATAAGGCAAGAAAGAGAAGGGTGGGTAGATTGCATATTTTTGGATTGTCAGAAAGCCTTTGATACAGTACCACACAAGAGGCTAGTGAAAAAGCTGGAGAGCAGGTTGGAGTGAAAGACAAGGTATTCCATTTGATACAGGAGTACCTAACCAACAGGAGACAACGAGTCAGTGTGAGGGGTGAGGTTTCAGATTGGCGAGACGCTACAACGTGGAGTCCCGCAGGGGTCAGTCCTTGGACCTATACTGTTTCTGATTATGTAAATGATCTCCCAGAGGGTATTGACTCGTTTCTCCAAATGTTTGCTTACGATGCAAAATTTATGAGGAGGATTGAAACAGAGGATGATAGTAGGAGGCTACAAGATGACCTAGACGAACTGAGTGAAAGGTCAAACAAATGGCTGTTGAAGTTCAACCCGAGTAAATGCAAAATAATGAAACTAGGCGTGGAAACAGGAGGCCAGACACAGGATACAGAATAGGAGATGAAGTACTTAATGAAACGGACAGAGAGAAAGATCTAGGAGTTGACATCACACCAAACCTGTCTCCTGAAGCCCACATAAAAAGGATAACATCTGCGGCATATGCGAGGCTGGCTAACATCAGAACAGCGTTCAGGAACCTGTGTAAGGAATCATTCAGAATCTTGTACCCACATATGTAAGACCAATCCTGGAGTATGCAGCCCCAGCATGGAGCCCGTACCTTGTCAAGCACAAGACGAAGCTGGAAAAAGTCCAAGGTATGCCACTAGACTAGTCCCAGAACTAAGAGGCATGAGTTACGAGGAAAGGCTGCGGGAAATGCACCTTACGACACTGGAAGACAGAAGAGTAAGGGGAGATATGATCACAACCTAAAAAATCCTCAGAGGAATCGACCGGTAGACAAGGACAAACTATTCAACACTGGGGGACGCGAACAAGGGGACACAGGTGGAAACTGAGTACCCACATGAGCCACAGAGACGTTAGAAGGAACTTTTTCAGTGTCAGAGTAGTTAACGGATGGAATGCATTAGGCAGTGATGTGGTGGAGGCTGACTCCATACACAGTTTCAAGTGTAGATATGATAGAGCCCAGTAGGCTCAGGAATCTGTACACCAGTTGATTGACAGTTGAGAGGCGGGACCAAAGAGCCAAAGCTCAACCCCCGCAAGCACAAATAGGTGAGTACAAATAGGTGAGTACACACACACACACACAGTTGAGAGGCGGGACCAAAGAGCCAGAGCTCAGCCCACGCAAGCACAACTAGGTGAGTACACACACAAACACACATACACACACACACACACACACACACACACACACACACACACACACACCACACACACACACACACACACACAACACACACAACACACACACAGTTGAGAGGCGGGACCAAAGAGCCAGAGCTCAGCCCACGCAAGCACAACTAGGTGAGTACACACACACACACAAACACACACACACACACACACACACACACACACACACACACACACACACAACACACACACACACACACACACCACACACACACAGAGTTGAGAGGCGGGACCAAAGAGCCAGAGCTCAGCCCACGCAAGCACAACTAGGTGAGTACACTCACACACACAAACACACACACACACACACACACACACACACACACACACACACACACACACACACACACACACACAGTTGAGAGGCGGGACCAAAGAGCCAGAGCTCAGCCCATGCAAGCACAACTGCCACTCCACATACATCTGGCTAAACACCGTCGCAAATATGGCAACACCGCTGATGTCTTTTGCAATACTGAAATGCAATATGCAGTTAGTGACCAAAAATCAATGGACACAGTATCTGAAAATTGTTCATTTAGTTTTCTTGCAGTTGCGGAAGGATTTTGACCATAAATTATAAATGAAATTATGCCATGTTATTAATTTAGCGAGACAGAGTTGATGATGATGTTTGATGTTGATATTTTCATAAACACTGATGTTATGTCATAATTTATTTTTATTATTATTAATATTTGTTACTGAGGAAACAGCAATTGGAGCAATGCTGGGATTCGAACCCTTGACAATGGGTAGTCCTAGCCACGCACTACACACCCCTGGCACAGGATATGGTGTACGTTATACATCCTGGGATTCCACTAAATCCACAAGACGTCTGGATAGGCTACCAGCCTATCCAGGAACATGGGGGATTATGTGTAAGATCTGAATAACTTACTTGTTGTGGTCTAATGGTGAGGTGCTCTGCTTGAGAGCTCCGAAGTCCAGGGTTCGACTCCGGTGCTCAGTGCCTTTACTTATATATATATATATATATATATATATATATATATATATATATATATATATATATATATATATATATATATATATATTAGTATATTTTTGGTAGCAGTCTTTCCTGTAGACATATATTATTAAATATGACCGAAAAAGTAAGATTAATAAATCTAACACGAATTTTCTCAATATTTCTTATGTTTCTTTTCACTGTTGATGGTAATTAAAAATCAATTCTCCAAAATTCATTTTTATTTCTAGTCTGACGTGACACTTGAACGCGTTTCGTAATAATTTATTACATTTTCAAAGACTTTTAGTTTACACACTTTAATTTCAGAGAGACAACTAACACAACAAAGAGACAACTAACTAGTTGTCTCTTCAGAGTGCCTAAATGCCAACAGTGACTGCCCAGACAGGTACAAGAGGAGTGTTGTTAACGCTTATGTCGACCGTGCTCTCAGCCACAGCTCAGGATGGAAGCAAGTCGATGAAGAACTCTGTAGGGTAAGGCAGGTCCTAGTCAACAACGGCTTCTCCAAAGGTTTCGTTGAAGACATCATAAGAAGGAAGGAGAAACGCCATGCAACCTCTGAAGAGACAACTAACACAACACCTATACCCCCTATTAGACTATTTTACAGGAACTTCTTTTCCACAGCTCACAGAACGGAGGAAAGGGTCCTGAAAGATATTGTTGATAGGAACGTTATCCCTACAGACAAAAATCAGAAGATACAACTGACGATTTACTATAAAACCAAAAAAACGGCCAGCCTACTCATTAGAAACTCTCCAGACACAAACCAGAACGCTTTAAAAGAGACCAACGTCGTCTATGTCTTCAAATGCCCACTTGGGGACTGTAAGCCTCAAAGAACTCAGTATATAGGCAAGACAACAACATCTCTTTCCAGGCGATTAACGATGCATAAGCAACAGGGCTCCATTAAGGAACATATAATCTCTTCCCACAACCAGACCATCACCAGAGAAGTCTTAACAAACAACACAGAAATCATCGATAGATACCGCAGATGTCAAGCCGCGATAGCAGGCGGCTTGACATCTGCGAGGCACTACACATCAAGACGTCAACACCAGCAATCAACAGCCAATTAATGCACAACTATATTCACCCACTTCCAGACTCCGCCCCAACATGGAAGCATCACGAAATATATGCCAATAGGCCCTCTGCAGTTACTTCCATTCATACCTTCAATACCCATTGTTTCGTGTTCTATCCTGTGTTGAAAGTTTTGTTCACCTCATCCGAAACTGTTGTAACATATCACCTTACCCAAAATGCGGGTATAAAATAAATGAAAGCTGTTTAAATCATAGCATAAGGAAGAACTCTGTTTAGTGTTTGCAAGTTATAGTTGTGTGTTTGTAAACTAAAATTCTTTGAAAATGTAATAAGTTATTACGAAACGCGTTCAAGTGTCGCGTCAGACTAGAAATAAAAACGAATTTTGGACAATTGATTTTTCAATTACCATCAACAGTGAAAAGAAACATAAGAAATATTGAGAAAATTCGTGTTAGAATTATTAATCTTACTTTTTCGGTCATATTTAATAATATATATATATATATATATATATATATATATATATATATATATATATATATATATATATATATATATATATATATATATATATATATATATATATATATATATATATATATATATGAATGAAAACTCACACCCCAGAAGTGACTCGAACCCATACTCCCAGGAGCAACGCAACTGGTATGTACAAGACGCCTTAAACCACTTGACCATCACGACCGGACATAATGAGGTGATAGCCGAAGCTATTTGAACCACCTCACCGCCGGCACTCGGATGGTTATCTTGGGCATAGCATTTTACCAAATCACCTCATTCTTTGGGGCACACGTGAGGAACACAAATGCGAACAAGCCTGAATGGTCCCCAGGACTATATGCGAATGAAAACTCACACCCCAG
>WNGS01165012.1:53724-56224 GCA_020271785.1 Procambarus virginalis | reverse complement strand
GATAAATTCTGGATGTGAAATGAGTTGTATAATTATTGATCTAAGTCAATAATTAAGGCTTCGTGTAAGCTAAGTGACGTATTGACTCATATTCACCGTGTGAGTGTGACCAGTGTGAGGGTTGAAGGGTTGAGGTACTTCTCCAGTGATGGTGGTGAATGTGCGTTGATGACCAGACCTGTGGCTAGTTCTCCAGTGATGGTGGAGAGTGTGCGTTGATGACCAGACCTGTGGCTAGTTCTCCAGTGATGGTGGAGAGTGTGCGTTGATGACCAGACCTGTGGCTAGTTCTCCAGTGATGGTGGTGAATGTGCGTTGATGACCAGACCTGTGGCTAGTTCTCTTGGGGTGTCACATGATGAACATAATATCACGTAGTTCAACCTCGTCTTTTGTAATACACTTTCAGGCACAAAGAGCCATCTTGTCACTATTACATGTGTGAAGAGTGAACAAAATGAACAATTACAACGAACAAAATGAACAAAGTGAACACAGTCAACAAAATGAAGAAAGTGAAAACAGTGATCATATGAACAAAGTGAACACAATGGAGATAATAAACAAAGAGAACACTGGACAAAATGAACAAAGTGAACACAGCTCCATTTTACAGGACGATGCATTGATAATCAACCATCTGGCACCTCCTATCCGTACAATGTTCACCTCATGTGTTCACCAACCCGCCGTCTCGCATAACACGTTGCAGTTCTACGTGAAGTTCCCCAAGTGGATTAACGAGTGCGTAAAGTAAGTCAGGTGCTGAAGAATACATATGGATGCTGAGTAGAGATGAAGATCCTATGTAGGAACGTCGCTAGAATACGCTGCAGACAGGCGTAGTCACACACAAGTTGGTGCGCCACACAGGGGGGTTGTATTAGTCCATAACTAGTGGATGCTGAGTAAGAGAGAGAGACCTAGTGGATGTGCGTAAGAGGAGAGATGAGAGCTAGTGGATGCTGAGTAAGAGAGGAGGGGAGGAGTAAGAGAGATGAGTCCTAGTGGATGCTGAGTAAGAGAGAGATGAGTCCTAGTAGATGGAGTAAGGAGATGAGACCTAGTGGATGCCGAGGAAGAGAGATAAGACCTAGTGGATGCTGAGTAAGAGAGATGAGACCTAGTGGATGCTGAGTAAGAGAGAGAGCATGAGTCCTAGTGGATGGACTGAGTACGTGTGAACATGAGGTATGAACGAGCATACATAATACCCAGAGTGATATGATGAATGTCAGAAACAGTAAAAGTGGCAACTGATAACAAATCCACATTTAAAATATTTCCTTAATAATTATTTGTAATATCCTGAATAACCCGTCAGTATATGGAATAATAATATTAATAATCAATATATTTTTACAAATATAGTAATATAATAATTACGAATAGATTAAATAGATTAATGAGTAGATTTCATAAATTTGATACATATGGAAATATATATATGGCAGCTTCTTATTATACGGGTCGTCTTATATCATATATGTTTCGTTTACGTTTTTCATTACACTTCCCTGATATCAACAGCACATTGCACGTCCTTGATATCAACAGCACATTAAACTTCCCTGATATCAACAGCACATTACACTTCCCTGATATGAACAGCCAATTACACGTTCCAGATATCAACAGCACATTACACTTCCCAGATATCACGACCAAAATCCCATTTGATATCTCACAAGCAGCCTATAGTGTGGAGGCGACGGCCAGTGCCTTCTGAAGGACATTGTCTAAGATGCTTTAAGTCTTACGTCGCGATATCTTGCGATATCCTCTAGTGTACCAGGAGCTACGATATCTTTTGTGTGATATCCTCCTGTGCGCCACTCTCCTCATCTGAGTTATCATCATGGGTTATGAGGGCTGTTATCAGTCACCTCAGTAACGCGAGTTGGCACATCGTTCCCCTCATTCCATAAAACTGGGTTTCGAACATGTGTTCGAAACATCCGGTTTCAAACATTCTTTTAAACAAATATTCTATCCGAAAGTTCCAACGTTGTGGGTTTCGCTTTCAGACCCCTGTGTATATTTACCCCTTGTTTATGCCCCTAATCCACTTGTAAACCGCAGATCATATTCCCCCTTGTTTATTTCCCCTGACCCACTTGTAAACATCACTAGTATCCCCCTTGTCTATTTTTCGAGTGTCGGAGTCCAGCGACACTCCAAAATATGTCAATTTATAATCCAATCCCTTGTGTAGTTCGGCGCCCAGAAGCCAATATCATTATTTCAGTGTTTGAGTCACCGGTAAGGAACCAGTTCATCATCAAATGACCTTCATATTCCTTGCAAGGAGTTCAAGCTTAGCCCTCTTTAAGCTGTTCTTGAAGCTGCCGTGGCAGATGGCATCGGCAGGGTATCGAACCCGTCGTCTCCACTTGCCACAACATCACAAAAATGATGTACTAATACCCACGAATAGCAAATTGGACAGCGCGTCTATTTTAAGAGCCGCCATGATTTGTGGTACATCATATTTGGCCGG
>WNGS01165011.1:15128-28452 GCA_020271785.1 Procambarus virginalis | reverse complement strand
ACCTAACTTAACACTTTCGCGCGCGCGGCACTCAGGGAAAAAAAAACCGATTGTGCGCGCGGCGTTCTGGGCGCTCAAGTGTAAAGACAAAAAGTGTATAAACTTTTCACGCTCCTAACATCAATTCTCAAGCTACGTATTTCATTTTGGTATCAATGTGTTGGCAATAAAATTCTCTACAAGATCATATGCATAAAATGTCACCAAAGCATTTGCTATCCCACCACGAAATAAATAAACACGAAGATGACTCGCCGTGACACCCAAACAGGAAGTAAATGTTCATACTCTTTCGTTTGTTGCCAGCTCCACAGTGATCCTACAGCATTGATTTTGATATCACTGAACTCGCAATAAAATTCCCCACCCAGACATATGCCTATCAATGTATAATTATGATACGGGGTGACCCGCACGAGTGTGGGAAGTGGCCGAAGCGTTAGCCGTGATTTCAGCAGCGATGACACTGTTGTGATGCAGCGCTTTGAAAGTTTATACTTATTTCACTGTCCTGACATATTTCTGGAGCTACGTATTTCATTTTTATAGCAATGTGTTCGCAATAGAAAGTTCTATAAGAAATGGGTAGAATTGGTCAACAGAGCGTCAAATAAATTTGCGGCGAATAAAATCTTACGCGTGTTTGTACCCGTGAACGTAAAAAGTTTTTACTTTGTTCATGTTTTTCAAGTTTATACTCGTTTCACACCGTTTTTTTTTTGTATAGTGTTCGGAATAAAATTCCCTACACAGACATATGCCTATCAAGTACAATTCTTGGGAATTCACAGCTGTAGAGACGGCCAAACACACACAACCGGAACCCGCTCTGGATACTCCAACTCACACCCGCAACACCACAAAAAAAGTTTCTGGTGTTTCGTGTATACTTTAGTTTTCGTGCTACAGTTGTCATTTAGGTATCAAAATATTCCTAAGAAAATCGACTACAATACTACAACAACCTAGGACAATTATGTGTACTTACCAAAGGAAGAGACGATTGTAGAAAAATAAGTTGAGCATTTTCTCTCCACTCCACCTCCTTCAGGTACCGATTCCTGAAGTTGCTCAACAGATGTTCGTAGGTGGAGTGAAGCTGGTGCGGGTGGTTACTTCTTGTCCACATAATACACCCTTTTCTTGTGATAACTGGTGTAACACGGTATGACACAAAGTGGAACATCGCATGTCTTGCATGCTATACCAGTTTCCTTCCTAATACCCGACTTTGAACACACTTGACACCTGCGACGTTCGGGAGTTTTACAAGTTCATGCTTCAATTTGTAGTTCAGGCGAGTCTCTGATAAAACAACACGTCCCTGTTGTCTCTGTGTTGGTTGTACACTACAGTCTGAATCGTCGCTCTCACCATTGTCTTCAAACAACAGTGTAGCAGATGAAATATCTTCATCAGATTCATGGTTGGCTTCAGCACGAGGTGTAGACGTGAAGAGAGGGCGCCTCACACCCGACGGGCCAGGTGTTGACGGGTTAGCAGCAGGATACACAGGACCAGTGTCATCATTTATGTCTGGAGCATGAACTAAATGAGGAGATGGTGTTGTTGTTGCAGGCCACTCTTCCTTGTCAAATTTCAATAAAGCCCAAATAGCAACCTCATGAAACTGGAGCAGAGTTAGTTTCTTTCGGTCATCTGTGTTGGCCTTGTACAATGCATAAGCGTTTTGCAAAGCCATTTGCAGGAAATAAAAGGTTATTTTCTTGTCCACTTGTGACATTTCCTGGCGAAATGGTAATACTTTACCATTTGATCAAAGTGGTCAACACCCTTCATGAACTTATTGTAGTCAATAATTGCCTTTGGTTTGTTCACCACAACCTGCTGTAGTCCTGTTGTTCCATCTGGCCTACGAACTCGTTTGCGTTTTTGAACTCTATTTGTGTCTGCATTGTGGAGGTTGGTAATCATAGAGACAACTCGCTTGTCTTTCCACAGCAGAATGAAGGTGTTGTCCTTGCGGCGGTAGACTGTGGTATCCACATCAATCTTAGTCTTCGCTATATGTTGCAGGTCTTTTGGGGCGCCACATATCATCGATCATCGAACAATGGTGGAATATTGTCCTCAAGCCACACAACACTGGCCCCAGGCTGGCGAGTACGTACTGGACGTGTACGCTTGCGAGGAGGCTGGGGTGCCTCATCTACCTCACTCGGTTCATCCTCACCTGATAATTCATAGCTTGAATCACTCCCACTATCAACAAATGGGGTTATTTTCAAACACGAGTAGGAGGTCGTTTCCTTAGCTGGATTTTAGGCATGCACGCACCACGTGTGCGCCTTGTGGTGAGAGGCGGCAGTGCTGGTGCCCCTCCTCCTACTCCTCTGTTAGGCCTTCAGAGTCCTCCTCCGTCGATTCAGCCCCATGGGCTCCAGGCCCCCAAATTCACATTCTTCTTCTAAATCCTCACCTTCTGCCTCACTTCCATCCAAATCCACTTGATCAAAGGCATCCAAGAGATTGGGAATCTTGGTGGGAGTGAGCCTCAATCCAGAGAACCTCCTATAGATGTCGGTAATCTTGTCTTTTCCAGATGAATCAGAGGCTCCTGTAGCCGAAACACCACTTGGGCCTGGTGCTGGATCCATTATTGATGAATGTAGTTGGTTACAAACACACAGAAACGGGTAAAAATCCTTGAAACCATGCGAGTTTGGCGCGCAAGGGGGAGAGATGCGATCGCTCCACGTGACAACAAAATGGGCCTGTCACGTGACCCAGTAGGCCGACGTGACATTCGGCCTACCCGAAAGAACGGGAATTTCATGGCGCACAGTTTGAAACAAACCCCAAGTAAATCGGATTTAAGCTGGATTTTTACAATTATTTTAATACGGACCGTAAATGTACGACGCGACCGCACAACCGATAGAAATATAGCCGTCGTATATGTACGGGGTGGGCGCGCGAAAGTGTTAACACAGTTGACAGCCAATCACTAACACGGCAACCTAACTGCCGGTATGCAAAGGGATCACAAGAGTTCCAACCGGATACTCGGTAATGATGATATGCAATAAACACAATGGCACTGTCAATGGGACAGGCAATAACATGCACAATAATAATCACACAATAACTAAATGTGTGGTGTATGTGAAGCTCACATTCACAGACGAGTGAAATGCAGTGATACCACACAGATAAACACACATACACCGTCGATTCACCTATAACCTGCGACAGGTATAAGAAGGTGAGAACTGTGGTTGCTCCCTAAGATCAACACAGACACAATAAACAATGACAAGATCTTGTACTTACAGATAAGGTACCTTTCCTTACTCACTCACTCAGTCAGGCACATTTATACAAGCACTCGTAGGTGGCCTGATAGCTGGTTCGCTCGTAGACACGGAGAGTACTCGCAGTATCTTGAGATGATTTCGTGAGTAGGGCGTGCTGTATGTTTAACAGACAGACACACGCACACACACTGGCACTGGTGGTGCGTAAGGTGGTGACGTCACGTAGGAGTGAGGGTGGCGGCGGCTGGCGGCAGCGGCGGCAGGCGCTCGAGGTATTGAGGTACTGAGGTACACGCTCGGGATGAGTGGCGGCTGGCGGCTGCTGTGGTATACCATGCAGGTACACTTGTTGTAAAGTCACACACACAGGTTACTTAGGCGGCGGCACTGTCTTAGTTCACTCTAGGTCACTCACGACGATCTTTATCACCAGGGGTTACCTGATACCAGTCTGTTTCGCTCTGGAGATTTGTCACTTTAGGCTTCCAAACATATATTCGCACTCGTGATTCTGGGCGAGTGTGTGGTATATCGCAAAGACGCTGAGTTAACTTGACGGTGAGGAATAGACGGTATTCAGTCTATTGGCCGGTAGAACAGAACACGTCCACTTTGCAAGAGATCCCTCACAAGAATGATCTTGCCTGAAGCTCCGGGCGTCTCGTGGGCACACACAAAAGAGTTACAATTGACCAATAGCATTGCAGAAAATGAGCGGGAACCAATCATATTAGCTCGTTCGATGAGCAGTAGCAGGAGTGACGTCATGAACACGTCATAGCTGTTATTCTCCATGCGCCGGTTGAGGTTGTCCCCAGAGGTCAGACGCTGCTGGCGCCTTCCCCTCTGTCTCACGCGGGCACCAGCCATGTACTCACTGACCCTTGGTGGCCAGTATGCTTAACTTCCTGTATCTACTTCCTGCCTGGACATAAGGCGGCCTACGTATTACGAAAGTATTCCTGGTTAAATGGGCATTCTGGAGATACCCAACATGCCAGAAAACTATCCAGGATTAAGGGAAATAGGCTTTGTGCACGAAGATCAGTGCACTGTGCACTGCAATGAGCCATTCAAGTCAGCTGTGGGAGAATCTTGGGAGACATACTCCCACATCTGGTTAGGCTCATGCGTTTGGAGCGAGTATCTTCTTGGGTTACTCTACTCACTCCGCCACCCTTGTTCACTGTTCCATCCTTGTTTGCTCTTCCCTGCTTGGCGGGATTGTGTCGATGGCTCCTGACTGGGGTGTTTGGTGTGGTGTTTGGTCACCTTGCATGTGTCTTTAGTGCCTTTTTGTCCATCTTTTGTTTTTTGTTGTCCTGTGGGGCTCTGCCCCGCATTTTGGTGTTTTTGTTTTCGTTGTCGACCCCGGGGTTATTTCCCTGTCTGGACACTTTCCTTGCCTCTTTTCGGTGCCTGACTGCACCCTGCTGTACGGAAGGTCCTGGTTTTGGTTTTTCTTTGTTCCTTTTCCAGACCGGGTGTGTTTGCTTCTTGTGGTTCTCGTCCTTATATTCTTTACGGTAGTTTTCCAATTGGATGCCTCGGGGATGTGCGTCTCATTCTTCCCTGCTGGAGCTGGTTATGTTGCTCCTTTGGGTTGCGGGGTCGCTGTTTTTCGCTTCGCGTTTTGCGAATCTGAGCACAGGTCCCAGGTTCTTGGGACCAGGTTATTGGTCTCCCACTTGTGTGTTTCGTCTCGGGGGCAGTGTGTGGTTTTCCTATCATTGCGAAGGGTCCTTCGGTCTTTGATAGGGTTGGCTTGTATTCCCTTCGCGGTTGTTCTGGGACTGTCGTCTGGGATTGTCCTGTCACCTCATGTTGGGTGGTGCTGGTAGAGCCGCTCCTGCTTACGTTAAGTGTTGAGGTTCTTTCTGCTCCATTCCGCTTGCTATCCTGGGCGTTGTTCCCCTCTGGCCTGCTCTGGAGTTTTGGGGCCGTCCTGGTCATTGGCCTGGGTGGTCTTTGTCTTCTCGTTTTGGTCTTTGTTTTGTCTCTGGTTTTGGTCGTTGAGTTAGGGCGTGTGGTATCCGCCTCCCGGTTCCTTCCCTGTTTTACTTATCTTTGGGGAGGTAGCTCCGGGGAGCCGACGGGGCTCCCCCCAGAAACCCAGTGTTGAATGTAATGAAACGCCATTTTCTGGGTGAGACCCGGAGGCTCCCCGGCATCCCGCCCTCCCTCCGGTCGGCGGCGTTTTTCGCGTATTTGACATTCAGCCTAAGAAGGGGTTTGTTTTGGGGCGCCTACCTTTCTGGGTGCCTGTCCCGGTCGATGGCAGACATAGAATTCTCCCAATCACAAAAGGGGTTTCTATAGGCCATTGCTCCTCGTGCCTCTCTGAGGGGGCCAGGTTCTGGCTCGTGGTCCCCGGTAGGCAAGAACTCCTAGCACTTTGACTGATGCCAGAAAGTTATACATATCCATTCAGCCTGGATAGCTCCGGGGAGCCTCCGGGACTCACCCAGAAAATGGCGTTTCATTACATTCAACGCTGGGTTTTTGATATATTTAGAATGTGTCCCTGGAAATTCAGCTTGTGATCAATGAGAACGCCAAGGAATTTTCCATCTAATTTGTTACAAATTTGGGTATTGTTTATTTTGAGATATATTTGATTAGAGGTTTTATTGCCAAACAGAATATAGAAAGTTTTGTCAATGTTAAGGGTGAGTTTGTTGGCAGTTAGCCAAGATGGACTTTATTTAGCTCAGTATTTATTGTGGCATTTAGAGCAAGGGGGTCAGGACTGGAGTAAATGAAGGTTGTGTCGTCAGCAAATAGAATTGGTTTGAGGTGTTGGGAGGCATTTGGAAGGTCATTAATGAAGATGAGAAAGAGGAGAGGGCCAAGTATGCTGCCCTGAGGAACACCAATGTTGATGGGTAGGGTGGAAGAAATTGAATTGTTCACAGAAACATACTGGAGCCTGTCAGTAAGGTAAGATTTGAGGTATTGCAGGGAGTGTCCTCTGACTCCATAATGATGTAATTTAAGAAGAAGGTTTTGGTGGTTTAGTGTCAAAAGCCTTACGCAGGTCCACAAATAACCCAATAGGGAACTCATTTTTATCAAGAGCTGCATGAATTAAGTTAATCATACTAATAAGTGCATCGTTAGTGTTTTTTTTTGGGTCTGAAGCCATATTGGCAAGAGCTAAGTATATTGTGCTTGGCTAGATAAGAGTAAAGCTGCTTGTAGATTAGTTTTTCAAAATTTTTGATAAGTTAGGCAGGATTTAGGTTAGGCAGAATTTTTGATAAGTTAGGCAAATCTACACAGTAAAATAACAACGTACTGGAGTGAACGATATGGAAGAAAATGCAGAATAGAACCAGTGAAGAGCAGAGGTGCCATAGGCACAATCAGAGAACACTGTATAAACATCAGAGGTCCGCGGTTGCACAACGTCCTCCCAGCAAGCATAAGAAATATTGCCGGAACAACCGTGGACATCTTCAAGAGGAAACTAGATTTATTCCTCCAAGGAGTGCCGGACCAACCGGGCTGTGGTGGGTATGTGGGCCTGCGGGCCGCCCCAAGCAACAGCCTGGTGGACCAAACTCTCACAAGTCAAGCCTGGCCTCGGGCCGGGCTTGGGGAGTAGAAGAACTCCCAGAACCCCATCAACCAGGTATCAACCAGGATTGAAATAGGTCTGTAGTTGTTAACATCTATGAGATCACCACATTTGTGGACAGGGGTTACTCTCGCTTTTTTTAGAATATCTGGAAAGGTTTGGAGTTCAAGTGACTTGTTGTAGAGCAATGCGATTGCAGGGGGCTAAGGATCTGGAGCCTTTTTTGTAAATTAATGTTGGTATCTCCTCAAGGGCACTAGACTTGGTTTTAAGGGAAAGGATTATCTCATTGACGTCAGTGGAATTAGTAGGCTTTAGGTACAGAGACTGTGGATAGTTACCTGTAAGATACTCTTTAACATCAGTACTGGAAGATGGAATATCAATTACAAGGGATGACCCAATGGAAGAGAAGAACCTATTGAACTCAATAGCAGAATCAGAGGCTGAAAGCTGACCATCGTTATTGGACAGGAGTGTTGGTTTGTTGTTTAAAATCTTCTTTGATCCCAATATTTGTGAAATTGTGCTCCAAGTTTTTTTAATGTTGCTCTTTATTTGGGTAAATTTATCTTCGTAGTATTTAGTTTTGGCTCGTCTAATTATCTTAGATAGCAGTAACGAGTAATTCTTTGGAGACGGTTCCTAGCCTATACTTCTTCTCAAGGTCATGTTTTTTATTAATGGATTTAAGTATTCCCTTTGTAAGCCAGGGATTGTTAAGCCTTTTGGTTGTGACTTGTTTTGTAAGCATAGGACAGTGGGTGTTATAAAGGCTAAGAGTTTTTTGGAGAAATGATTGCACTGCTAGGTTGATGTCCTCTATGTTACCTAACTCAGACTCCCAGTTGACATTATCAGCAGCAGTTATAAAATTGTCTATAGCAGATTCATTGTGCAGCTTAAAACTTATCTCCCTTGACTCTAAGAGGTGGTTTGTTAATGTTAGTTAAGAGAAATGTGGGGTAATGGTCTGTAGTGCTATCGGTGAATATACCTGAAGTAAGCGGAGAGGTTATGTTGGTCCAGATGTGATCTAGAGTCGTGGCAGTACTATCAGTGATTCTAGTAGGTCTAGTGATTAAGGGTATGAGGAAGCAGGAATTCATACAGTTGAGGAAGCTAACAGCAGTAGGGTGTTCAGGCTCACAGAGGTCAATATTAAAGTCCCCTGCGATAATTAGATGGTTTTTGTTCAGTCTGTTATCGAGTATTAGATTACTAAGGTTTGAATTGAATTCGGACACATCAGTGTTAGGAATTCTATAGACTGCACCCACAGACAGGACAGACTCGGCACCCTTGACTCTGAAACTGGCGAAGATATACTCCCCATAGCAGTCTCTAGTTCTAATTACTTTTAAGCATGTTAGTTCTTGGTGGTAGTAAAGAGCAGTACCACCACCTCTCAGAATTTGACGACAGTTGTGAATTGCCGAGTCGTTAGGCATGTTAAAGAGTTGAGTAGTATCCTCTTTCAACCACGTTTCAGTAAGTATAATAAAAGTGAATTTGTTGTCAATAGTTTCAATCAAGGCACTAACATCATCGAAGTGTTTACCTAAGGATCTAACATTTAAGTTGATTACAGAGATATTGTGATTATGTGTTAATACATTGTTTACATCATGTGCTGTAAAAATCTGCAATTCAGATCATTAAAGTGATGATTGTCATAGATAGTGGATAAGAGGTTTAGTTCAGTGTCTAAACTTGCCTGCATAAAAAGTCTGGTTGCAGGAAAACAAGGCAAGAATGGCAAATTACAAAATAGAATTATGATATAAAAGGGGAAAAATATATAAACAAATCTGTACAAAACAAAACAAAATGAACAAAAAAAAAAAAAGAAAAAATGAGGTAGCTTACAAGGGGCTTACAGGTACTCTCAGGTACACTGTAAGTAATAATTTGCATTATTGAGACACAGGCAAAACCAGGGGTACAATGGAGTAAGAGAGTATGGCGAGGCTAGGCAACCTAGGTAATAAATTGTCCATCTTGAATTCTTATGGAGTTGTGAATACTGTACAGTGGTACCTCGGAATACGAGTGTCCCTGTATACGAGTTTTTCGGAATACGAGCAGGATTTCCTCAGAAAATGTGTCTCGGAAGGCGAGTTTGTTGATACGCGTACAGGCCGACCTAGCGCGTGGTGGTACGACGATCGTCGCCTCTCACCCCTCAGTTTACCAGTGCCTTGCGCCCAGTGACTATCCCACGTCAATTCTTCACCCGGATTTTCAGTATTTTATTGGATTTTCAGTCATTTGACCATAAAAGTTGTTGTTTTATATCTCGCCATGGGTCCCAAGAAGCCAATGGTAAGGTTTAACCTAAGAAAATAGTGCGGCATTTCAGGCGATCGAGTGTCAACACTGAAAAGTGTATACTCTTTTTCACTGTCCTGACATTAATTTTCCATTTACGTATTTCATTTTTGTACCAATGTGTTTGCAATAGAATGTTCTAGAAGAACATAAGTATAAAATGTCACACAAGGATGCGTTAGACCGGCACCAAATAAAAAACTACGTCGATTACACTTGACGTGTCAACAATACAATGAATGGTCTTACCTCGATGGGGCAATGCTATGCCATTCTCCCAAATGGGCTATGCGGCTATTAGAGAAAACGAAAATTTCATGGCGGACATTTTCAAATGAGCCCAAAGTCGATCTCATAACAAATAGAGTTTATAGAAATATTTTTTCTCGTGACTCGTGAGCGAGTCCGCTGTGTGACCTCAACACAAAAAGTGGTAATGCTCTTGAGCGCCGTGATAATGCTAAAGTGTTAAGAAAATGTGTGAAGTATGGAAAGAATTGCAAAGTTTTGTTGAAAAACTCGCCCAGATAAAGCTATAACAGGCCGTTGCATTGGCATTTTGACCTTTTAAATGACAATGTGATGTCTTACTACAGACAAGTGTTAAAATGTAGGAAAAAACAAGTGTCTTTAGACAGATTCTTAGTAAGACAAGCAAGTCTTAGTGGTATGCAGGCAATACGTGCCAGAGTGTGTACACCAGTGAAGTCCTCACTGCCTGATATTATAATGAAGGGGACTCCCCTTCCAAACAGTAAGACCTCTTCTCCTCCCCCCTCCTCACCATCTTCCATACGCCAACAGCAAGGTAAGTAATAACTTGAACATAGTTTTGTAGGTTTATTTAGATGAATTAGGTATAAAATTTAGTTTGAAGTAGGGTTTCTGGGGGGAGCCCCGTCGGCTCCCCGGAGCTATCCCAGGCTGATATGCTAATGTCAGACTTTGGCATCAGTCATGTGTATGGAGTTCTTAGGCCTACCGGGAACCACGGCCAGAACCGGGCCCCCTCAGAGAGGCAAGGGGAGCAATGGCCTATAGAAGCCCCCGTGTGGTTGGAAGCATTCTATGTCTGCCATCGACCGGGACAGGCACCCAGAAAGGTAAGCGCCCCAAAACAAACCCCTATTCTGGTTAAAATTGCTACCAAAAGCCGAACTAGTGGATAGAACTCCCCAAAGAAAAACGAGCAAACTAGTGTGACGTCACACGCTGCCGCGCCGCTGTCTGCGCAGCTCCCCCCTCCCGGGAGGGGGAAGGGGGAGCCCCAGACCCTCCGCGCCGGCTACCCACACCTCAGTTCTTGAGGCTGATGCTATAGGCGAAGGTCGTGTGCTCTGGCTCCGGTGTTCGCTACAACACTGTGCTTGCGTGTGGTGTTTGTTTTCTGGGTGCGAGAGCCAGGAGTAATTTTGGTACTCGGGCTGCATGCGCCTAGGGTTTCCTTCCCTAGGTGCCCTGTAAGTACTACCCTTGGGGCTTGGGGCCACCTTCCACAGGCTCCTTGGGATCTGCCTCTGCTGGTCCGTTTTACCTTTTTCGGTTTTTCGGCCGCCTGTTGGGCTCTTGGGTGTTCTGTTCTCCCTTGTTACTGGCAGGTAAGAGGCAGTTTGCACTGGTAGGGGCGCAGGGTGCTGCACAGCTTGTATTCCCGACATAGCGGCCGGCTCTGTTCCCTGGGGTTCGCTGTCCTCTTGCGGGGTTTTGTTTTCTTTTTGTTTTTGCCTGGTGGGGGGTTCTGTCATATTCATTCCTTAGTTCTAACCTTTCACGGTTATACTCGATGGCGCCCCCTGCTAGGTCCCCGTGAGTGTACACGTCCCTGGGGTACAGCTATAGAAGTTCGATTGGTAGTTTTGGGCGCCGGTTAGCAGCTCCCTGCCTGGGACTACCTGAGCGCGAGTCCTCTTAAAGTAAACGCTCAGGACCCTGGGAATCCCCTAGGGGGCGCGTGGGTCCGATGGATGTGACCCCGGAGTCCCCACTCGCTGTGTGCGAGTTTGAGGGTTGCTCGGTCCCTTTGTCTCAGGGTGACCCTCATTGTTTTTGCCTCTGCCATGCTGCCTGTTGGGTCGGTGATACTTTCGACCCTGAGTCCTGTGAGTGTTGCTGCTTGCTTGTGACTCAATTTACCCAATCCTCTGATGATTCTCTTCGGGTACAGGCGGCGCGTGCGTTGCAGTCTAGGTTTCGTCTGTTGCAACGCGCTAGGTTGGTTGCTCACCCGGATGCCCCGGGGCTGCCCCGCTTTGCTTTTCGTGACCCGGACTTGGGGGTGGGGGTCGCTTCGATCCTGGTTCAGTCCGCGCCTCCTCGTCCTTCCCCTACTGCTCGTTCTGGTCCCCCCCCCCTTGCTTCCAGCCCCGAAACGTCTGAGGGTTTCGGGGTCGGAGCAGGGGTTACTTGATCTTGAGACTCGGGCAGCTTCGGGGGGTGCCCCTTCCGGGGGAGCGGCAGAGGCATTCGAGTCTTGTCTCCCGGCCGAAGCTTCGGGGTCTGACCAGTGGGCCCCCTTCCTTCAGCTGTTCCGGCTGCTCCGTCCTTGTCTTGTGGGGTCGGGGCTTGGGGAGAGGACTCGGCCTCGGGTCCTGTGGTGTTGGACCTCGAGGCTGGGGAGGGGCTGACTTGGGGGCCTTGGGCTCCGCTGGACCCCGCCTGGGTTTTTCTTCCCTCTGAGCGGGGCTTATTGTTACAAGGAGTGGGGTTCTCTTTTCCCCCCTCTGCGTACGAGTTGGATTTGGTGTCGGCCCCTCCCCGGGTTCGGTTCCGTCTTTCCGGAGGTTTTCGGCTTATCGCATCCAACCTGGTGAGGTGCGAGCGGCCTTTGCAGCTTACCTCCTGCGGGACCCGGATTATGCCTCGGAACTGGATCCTTCTGAGTTCAGGTTTGGGACTTCGTTCCCTTTCTGGCTCCGTTACGAGGTTCCGGAGTCTTCCTGGCTAGCAGCCTGCCCCTTGCTTGTTTTGGATTCCTGGCATTCCTTCTGTCGTTCCCGCACGTTGGAGTGGCGGGAAGCTTCCACGGTGATTCAGGTTTTCCTGGGGGGCGAGCTTGAGTACCTGAATGAGTGCTTGTTTGCCCCTGCCCTCCCCGCGATGTGGGCGTTATTCAGCTCCATGTGCAGGTTCCCGTCCTTTCGGCGGCGCTTGTTGCGGAGGACTTGCGCGCCCGGGGCCTTTTGGCTTCGGCCTTGCGGTTCTTTTCCATCCTGGAGCTGTCCTCGGATTGGCTCGTGGAGGATGTGAGGACGCTTGGGTCCGTCCCAGGGTCCGGCGCCTTGTCCTCGGCTGCGCGCTCGTTCGCTGCCTTGTTGAAGCTGTTCACGCCGATTTTGCGGATGCGGTTTCCCTGTTTTATGCTTCCCGTCTCGCGTGTCGGCAGGCGGTGCTGGGTTCCTCGTGGAATCTGCTTGGGCTCTGGCTCTTAGGCGTTCTTCCCCCTTTTGTCCTCTTCTTTTTGCGGAGTCGGCCGTGGCGCAGTTTATTCAGGCTGCGTCGGCGGCTTGTCGTCCGATGTCGGACTTGTGGTCTTTCGGGGGTCCCGGGTGGGTCTTTCCGGAAGGGTCGTGCCAGAGCTCGGGGTTCCTCTCGTCGTGGTAGGCCTCTGGTGTCAGGTTCGGGTTCGGCTCCTGCTGCGGACCCGCCCTCGTCTGGTCGGCGCGGTGTTCGCTCTGTGCGGGTTCTGGGTCTCGTAAGGGTCGCCGGCCCTTTCGCGGTTTGCCCCGTTGACGGGCGAGGGGGGGGGGCGGCTTGCGCTGTTCGCCCGCGCCTGGTCCCACGATTGTGGGCCTTTCAGGTCGTGTCTTGCGGTCTGCGGTGGCGTTGGGTGGCCCCTTCCCCTTTGGGGGGGTCGGGGCTGGCAGGGCAAGTTTCTTCCCCTGCGCTCCGTCGCGTCGTCTTGGAGTGGGTACGTTTGGGCGTCGTCAAACGACGTCGTCCCTCAGATGGGTTCCCGTCTGTTTCCGGTTCCGAAATGGGACTGCGCGGACCTGAGGTTCATTCTGGACTTGTCCCGTCTGAACCCCTGGTTTATTGCCCTCCTTCCGGATGACTACGCTGTCTCAGGTTCGCTCTTTTTGGAGCCGGGCGCTTGGATGTGTCCCGCCTGACCTCCGGGACGCTTATTGGCATGTCC
>WNGS01165011.1:0-13056 GCA_020271785.1 Procambarus virginalis | reverse complement strand
ACAGGTCTTCTTGAAGGGCATGACAATCATCTAAGTTTCTTATCCTTCCTATTATCTTAGCATCATCAGCAAACATGTTCATATAATTCTGTATACCAACTGGTAGATCATTTATGTAGACAATAAACATCACTGGTGCAAGAACTGAACCCTGTGATACTCGACTTGTGACATTTCTCCAGTCCGATGCATTGCCTCTGTCACTTCCCTCATTTTTCTATCAGTCAGAAAATTTTTTCATCCATGTTAGAAGCTTACCTGTCACCCCTCCAATATTTCCAGTTTCCAGAACAACTCTTATGTGGAACTCTGTCGAAAGCCTTTTTTAGGTTCAGATAGATGCAGTCAAACCAACCATCTTTTCCTGTAATACAGTACAACCTCGATTCAACATACTATATGGGACCAACCCCAGTTCGTTGGAGCGTTGGATTCGTTGCAAGAGGTGACCTTCAGGAGGCGTTTGTGTCAGTGTCTTTTTTTTTCTTGTACACAATAAAAATGCATTATCATATTACATACTGTACCTATATATTACTTCTCTACTAAAAAATACTGTAATTCATAAATTTACCTTATTGTTGAAGTTATGTCCATCTTTTCGTGAAGTTGTGAATGCTCTACAGTAAATACGTACTGCAGTGCATTATGCCGTTAGCACTGTGTTGATTAAAAGTAGTTCTGCTGTATGTTGAGTACTACAATACAGTTTATGAAAACTATTGTACACAAAAATTACTGCAACTTTAATTTTAACACTGAGTACACACTTAAATTTAACACTTGTTCTAACTGTTCATACTGCACACGATGTTTTTAGATGTTTGCATCAGCTTTGCTGGTGCTCGCTGCTGCTGTGAGTTCAGCTGCTTCTGAGCTGGTGCTGGCTGCTGTTGTACCAGTGCTGGGTACAATTGTGCTTGTGCTGGGTATGGCTGTTGTACCAGTGCTGGGTACAACTGTGCCCGTGCTGGGTAAGGCTGTTCTCCTGCTGGGTACGGCTGTTCTCGTGCTGGGTATGGCTGTTCTCGTGCTGGGTACGGCTGTTCTCATGCTGGGTACGGCTGTTCTCATGTTGGGTACGACTGTTCTCGTGCTGGTTGATTTTCTGCTACTAGTTCTTGCAAAACATTGCTTTGTTTTTGGCATTAATAAGGCACTATTAGTAAGCCCCTGAGACATTTTGTTTTATAACCAAAGAGCTGTAGTAAAAAAATGGTCAATTCCACAATTATTCTTCCACCGGCGGATAAATACTGTACGTCAATCGCAGACAAAGCTAAGGGCACTGGGTGCATACTGTACGAACGCAGACTAAGTCTATACGCACACCCTTCAGTTGGATGGTGTTTAAGCCTGATCCAGTAACATAAATTTCTCTTAAATATTCGATTTACATCAAATTATATATTTTTGTGTTATGTATTTAGTTTAGCAACATTATTACGATAATAAGAGATATAAAAATACTTATTTTGAAACTGATTTACTTATTTCATAATTTCGAAGCCATAGGTCACTGAACTGTGGCGACGAAATCGAACAAAACACCGCCTGGTGTTGTGTTCGATTTCCAGTAACATATATTTCTCTCAAATAATCAATTTACATCAAATTATATATTTTTGGGTTACATATTTAGTTTAGCAACATCTAGCAGTCTCCGTGGTGTAGTGGTAAGACACTCGCCTGGCGTTCCGCGAGCGCTATGTCATGGGTTCGTATCCTGGCCGGGAGGATTTACTGGGCGCAATTCCTTAACTGTAGCCTCTGTTTAACGCAACAGTAAAATGTGTACTTGGTTGTAACAACGATTCTTCGCGGCGGGGATCGTATTCCAGGGACCTGCCCGAAACGCTACGCGTACTAGTGGCTGTACAAGAATGTAACAACTCTTGTATATATCTCAAAAAAAAAAAAAAAAAAAAAAAAAAAAAAAAAAAAAAAAAACATTATTACGGTAATAAGAGCTATAAAAAATACTTACTTTGGAACTAATTTATTAATTTTATTATTTCGAAGCCGTAGATCGCTGAACTGTGGCGACGAAATCGAACACAACACAACAAGCATGGTGTATGGACAGGGATTAGACCCGTCCACTCGTGCTGGAGTTGTGCTGCCAATAACGTGAACAATTTCTCAAATAGGAGATATCTACCTTATTACAGTATATGTTTGGTCTTATTTAGTTCAGTTTAATTAAGATAATAAAGAGTTATTAAAACACCAGTTTTAGAAATGATTTATTAATGTGAAACGTTCAAAGCCATGGGTCACTGAACTATGACAACATAGACGAAAGTGAGTGAAACCTTACTGTAAAGTGAAGTTTACTGTACAGTATTCCCTTATCTGTCCACCCTCACTCGTCTTGTTTCATCACAGAAAATGTATAAGAAGATTTCAACATATTAGCTAGCTATTCACACTTCAGCCTTTAAATTAATTTACAAAGATACGTGTGCCACAAATCGGTGAACGAAAATCATTGAAACTCAGTCGTTCACTTCTGTGGACCACTCTGGCTGGTGTTTAGTTAATATGCGTCACTTCTTGTGGACCATTCTGGCTGGTGTTTGGTTCATATGATTTACTTGTTGTGTGGTCTACTTGTGTGATCCAACTTGTCTTATGAAGGAATTATTAATTGTAATCTGTGATAGAATGAGACAGTTTTCCCCCACTCTGTGAACATCCCAACATCGTCCCAACATCGTAAGCTTATGGACCACTTGTGGTCCACTTGTGTGGTCCACTTGTGTGGTCCACTTGTGTGGTCCATTTGTGTGATCCATTTGTGTGATCTAACTTGTCATATGAAGGAATTATTAATTGTAATCTGTGATGGGATGGTAAAGTTTTCTACCACTGTGAACTCTGTCCCAACATCGTAAGCTTGTGGACCACATGTGCAGTCCACTTGTGTGGTCCACTTGTGTGATCAAACTTGTCATATGAAGGAATTAATAATTGTAATCTGTGATAGAATGTGAAACTTTTCCACCAGTCTGTGAACTCTGTCTCGACGTCATAAGCAAATCCGAACATCCCCCGCTTCAGCAAACCATTGTTCATCGAACCGGGTGAGTAAATCTGGCCTGAAAAGTGTGCGAACTAGCAGGAGATTCGTTGAATCGAGGTTGTACTGTATCTCTGTTGCTCGATCATAGAAAATGAGTAAATTCAATACACAGGATCTTCCCGATCGAAAACCATATTGTCTGTCTGATATTATATCATTTCTCTCCAGGTGTTCTACCCATTTAGTTTTAATTATTTTTTCCAATATTTTGACTATTACACTTGTCAATGATACCGGTCTATAATTAAGGGGGTCTTCCCTGCTTCCACTTTTGTAAATTGGAACTATGTTAGCCTTTTTCCACACATCAGCTACAACTCCTGTAAACAGGGATGCCTGAAAAATCAGTTGAAGAGGAATGCTGAGCTCAGGCGCACATTCTCTCAGAACCCATGGTGAAACTCCATCTGGACCAACAGCTTTGTTCTTATTTAGCTCCTTGAGCATTTTTTCCACTTCGTCTCTAGACATCTCTATGTTCTCTATGTTGTTCTATGGAATTCTTATTGTATCTGGTTCCCTGAAGATTTCATTTTGTACAAACACACTTTGGAACTTTTCGTTTAATGTTTCACACATTTCCTTTTCATTTTCCATGAATATATTTCCCATTTTCAACCTCTGAATATTATCCTTTACCTGCAATTTGTTGTTTATGAATTTATAGAATAGACCTGGTTCTGTTTTACATTTGTCTGCAATCCCTTTTTCAAAAAATTTTTCTGCCTCTCTCCTCCCTGCCGTGTAGTTGTTTCTCACATCTTTGTATCGCTGGTATGTTTGGGGGTTTGGCCTCTTCCTGTATTGATTCCATTTTTGTGTCTTTTGGTCTCTGGCCCTCTCGCATTTCTGTTGAACCAATCCTGTTTCCTAGTTCTGTTTCTCTGTTTTGGTATAATTTTTTTTGTGCCTTTATCATATATTTCACAAAACTTAACATACATCTCATTCACTTCCTTGCCTAGCAACAAGTCTGTCCAATTATACTCCCAAAAAAATTTTCTAAGGTTGCCATAATGTCCTCTCCTAAAGTCAGGTTTTTCAATTGCATCGACCATCATATTTTCTTCCAGATTATAACGCATTGCATACTTTATCCTCAAAAAGACATGGTCACTTTTACCCAAGGGAGGAAGGTACTGAATGTCAAATATTTCTTCCTCCTTCCTGGTAAATATCAAATCTAGCATGGAGGGAACGTCACCTTCCCTCATCCTCGTAGCTTGTTTAACATGTTGATACAAGAATGTTTCCAGGATGAGGTCTACAAATTTACAGGTCCAGAAATCTTCTGTTTTAGCTTCATATGCTTCCCAGTCTATGGATTTCAAGTTGAAGTCGCCGACTATCAACAGTCGTGAACTATCGTTATCCGCTCTCGCTATGATCTCTCTCATTATCGTTATAAGACCTTCTCGTTTACTATCTAGCTCCTCCTTTGACCATGTGCTGCTTAGCGGTGGACTGTATGCATTTATGATCACTAGTTTATCATCCTCATGGCAGATCTCTAGTGCTATTATGTCAACTTCTTGTGGATTGGTAGTCATTATTTCGTTCACCTTTAGGTGTTCTTTCACCAGCACAGCAACGCCACCGCCTTTCCTAATTTTTCTGTCCCGTCTCCAAATTGAGTAGCCCCTTGGGAATATGACCTCATTTAAAATAACATCTTCAAGTTTTGTCTCCGTGAGTGCAACAATGGTGTCTGCAGCTGTATTACATCACTTAACTCCAGTATCTTTGATCGTACTCCATCTGTGCAATCTTCAGGAACTTGTTCCCCCTCTTCTTATTTTTCACTCCCCCTTTCTCTAATGATTTTGTTGGTTTGCCTTTATGTACCACTTTACTGGTCTGCCTACCCCTATCACTTTGTAGAAAAAAAAATTGATTTCTTCTTCATTCCTGCTCTCATTTAACCACCATGCTGCCCGGAGTTTATTGAGAAATTCCCCCGGTGCGCATGAAATGAAGTGTTCCCAAAAAATTATTTTTTCTTCGTAAAATGATAAATTCCCTTCCCTGAACATGTCTATGTAAAAATAAATACCAAATTCCACTTACTTTGGCTGTAGGGATGTGGACAAAGTGCGCTGTGACATCATCAGGGCCTGGTCGCCCGTGCGTGACTCGCCCAGACACGGTCGAGCGGGCCATTCAAGCACCGGGTGTTGCCACAAATATATTTTCAATTATTTGTTTTATGTATTTCCAATGCGGTTTTATTTGTTTTTTTATCGTATATGATGCATATTTGTGTCCTTTATAATATGCATACAGTAGAACGTTCATAATGTTCCATGGAACTGTGATACATGTGTCAGTAGTGTGTCCACAATAAATGTTTATTGTCGCAATATTACCTGTTAAAAATTCACTAAAATTACAATATGTACAGTTTCACACTATTTTTACAGTAACACACTGTATTACACACTCAGTACTTCGGAAGTGAGTAATAATCAACGAAGTAACCCATGGTACACAGCGCGACTTCGCTCAGTGCACCAGGTACAGATAAATTTTCGCTGCTTGTTTCTTCATTCTGTGTGCTTGCAAATAACGCACTCACATACACCCTTGGCTTTAGTACTTGTAGGTTGTATGTTACCAAGCTTGTAAAGCATAAGGTACGATTGAAAAGATTATAGGAAAAGATCAATTTGTAAGATAGTCTTGAAAAGATCGCTTTGTATGGTCCCACACAGAAAGAGATTCAGCATACGTCAAGAGTGTCCGTCAGTCAGGAAGAGATTCAGCTAGCCTCAAGAGTGTCCATCAGTCAGGAAGAGATTCATCTAGCTTCAAGAGTGTCCATCAGTCAGGAAGAGATTCAGCTAGACTCAAGAGTGTCCGTCAGTTGAGAAGAGATTCAGGTATTCTTGAAAATATCTATGGAAAACACCAAAATGGAAGCCGCTAACATTGTTCATCTATGCTATTTGTATCAGATGCATCATCACTGAACGCAGAAAATGATTCATCTAAGTATCATCTAAATAAATAGCATAGAATTGCAAGAGTGAGGCTCAGAGCTACAACTGGATACGCTCCCTGTATCGTCCTCATTAGATGCCGTATCACTTGCATCCGACCTTTGTGTTAGGTCCTTATTGCGCCTGGCTTCCCCAACATTATGACCCTTATGTTCTTCAAACAATAAGGTTTGAATTTCACTGACAGAGCATTATCTTCAACACCGCGTCGGACAGGTGTTTGGGAGCCAGAGGCGCGTGCGCCACCCATGGTTGCTCATTCAGTACTAACCCAGCCAGCAGCCCCAGGGCATTCTGAGATTTTTTTCCAAGATGGCTGCCTCTCACTGGAGGTCCTAAGAGTCCATTTCGTACACAACCAAGCTCGTACACATTTAGAATTGGTTACGAAAAATCGAAAAGAGTTTTCTCAGTTGGCGCAGTTTCCCGCCGACCGAGAAAACTCGGTTGGCGCAGTTAAGTGGTTAAACGTTTTGCCTCAGTGAGGTTCAGTTTCAGCTTCTCTCTATCTTCTTTTGAAAGATCTCGTCTTAACGACCACACTTTCCCATCCTCATCACTTTGTAATTTTTTAGCATTCCTTAGTACTTCTTCCATCTGTTTGGCACCATTTAGGGTGATCCTCAAAGGTCGATCTTTCCCTTTTACATATCTGCGTATTCTCCTGCAGTCGCACACATTCTCTATAGTTGTCAGACCTTCCATGAGGCCAACAATTTTATCTACTACTTTTGCTTCTTCTACAGCTCTTTCTGACCTAGATGTTATCTCCTTTCTTTGCAGCCAAAAATGATCAGGGACTTACTCCGATCAACTGTGTTTTGCACCAACTTCAGGTTAGAAGCCAATTCTTTTAAAATAAATAAATATGTTTATTCAGGTAAGGTACATACATAAAGTGATTTTACATAAATGGAACGATTTATAGATAGAGCTTAGTACATACAATGCCTAAAGCCACTATTACACATTGCGTTTCGGGCAGGAAAAACATTAATATCTAAAACTTAATACTAATTGAGCGTAAAGAATAAAATATGTTGGGAACAAATACAAATAAAGATAAAAGAAGGGGGGAACATGACTGAAAAAGCAGCACAAATACAATAGGTCGACAAACAGCGTTGATTAAAAAAAATAACAGATATGGGTTGACAATAGAGGGGTAAGGTAGGTTACAGGGAATTTATTAGGTAGTGTTTAGTTTTAATCTTAAACTGGTTGAGAGAGGTACAGTCTTTAACATGGTTGGGAAGGTCATTCCACATTCTGGGTCCTTTGATTTGTAGAGCATTTCTAGTTTGATTAAGTCATATTCTTGGAATATCAAAACTGTATTTCTGGTGTGGTGCTCATGGGTTCTGTTACAACCTTCAATGAAGCTTTTGAGGTCAGGATTGGCATTACAGTTCAGCGTTTTATATATGTATAATACACATGAGAGAATGTGCAGTGACTTAATATCTAACATATTCAGAGATTTGAGTAGGGGTACTGAGTGATATCTGGGGCCAGGGTTGGATATTGTCCTAATAGCAGCTTTGTGTTGAGTAATTAGAGGACGTAAATGATTTTGGGTAGTAGAACCCCAAGCACAAATACCATAGTTGAGGTATGGATAGATGAGGGAGTAATAGAGGGTAACCAGGGCAGGGCGGGGTACATAATATCTGATCTTAGAAAGAATGCCAACAGTTTTTGAAACTTTTTTTGATATATTTAGAATGTGTCCCTGAAATTCAGCTTGTGATCAATGAGAACGCCAAGGAATTTTCCATCTAATTTGTTACAAATTTGGGTATTGTTTATTTTGAGATTTATTTGATTAGAGGATTTATTGCCAAACAGAATATAGAAAGTTTTGTCAATGTTAAGGGTGAGTTTGTTGGCAGTTAGCCAAAGATGGACTTTACTTAGCTCAATATTTACTGTGGCATTTAGAGCAAGGGGTCAGGACTGGAGTAAATGAAAGTTGTGTCATCAGCAAATAGAATTGGTTTGAGGTGTTGGGAGGCATTTGGAAGGTCATTAATGAAGATGAGAAAGAGGAGGGGGGCCAAGTATGCTGCCCTGAGGAACACCAATGTTGATGGGTAGGGTGGGAGAAATTTAATTCTTCACAGAAACATACTGGAGCCTGTCAGTAAGGTAGGATTTGAGGTATTGCAGGGAGTGTCCTCTGACTCCATAATGATATAATTTAAGAAGAAGGTTTTGGTGGTTGACAGTGTCAAAAGCCTTACGCAGGTCCACAAATAACCCAACAGGGAACTCATTTTTATCAAGAGCTGCATGAATTAAGTTATTCTTACGAATAAGTGCATCGTTAGTGCTTTTTTGGGTCTGAAGCCATATTGGCAAGAGCTAAGTATATTGTGCTTGGTTAGATAAGAGTAAAGCTGCTTGTAGATTGGTTTTTCAAAAAATTTTGATAAGTTAGGCAGGATTGAAATAGGTCTGTATTTGTTAACATCTTTGAGATCACCACATTTGTGGACAGGGGTTACTCTCGCTTTTTTTAGAATATCTGGAAAGGTTTGGAGTTCAAGTGACTTCTTGAAGAGCAATACTATTGCAGGGGCTAAGGATCTGGAGGCTTTTTTGTAAATTAATGTTGGTATCTCTTCAAGGGCACTAGACTTGGTTTTAAGGGAAAGGATTATCTCATTGACGTCAGTGGAATTAGTAGGCTTTAGGTACAGAGACTGTGGATAGTTACCTGTAAGATAGTCCTTAACATCAGTACTGGAGGATGGAATATCATTTGCAAGGGATGACCCAATGGAAGAGCTATTGAACTCAATAGCAGAATCAGGGGCTGAAAGCTGACCATCGTTATTGGACAGGAGTGTTGGTTTGTTGTTTAAAATCTTCTTTGATCCCAATATTTGTGAAATTGTGCTCCAAGTTTTTTTAATGTTGCTCTTTATTTGGGTAAATTTATCTTCATAGTATTTAGTTTTGGCTCGTCTAATTATCTTAGATAGCAGTAACGAGTAATTCTTTGAGAATTCTTTGGAGACGGTTCCTAGCCTATACTTCTTCTCAAGGTCATGTTTTTTATTAATGGATTTAAGTATTCCCTTTGTAAGCCAGGGATTGTTAAGCCTTTTGGTTGTGACTTGTTTTGTAAGCATAGGACAGTGGGTGTTATAAAGGCTAAGAGTTTTTTGGAGAAAAGATTGCACTGCTAGTTTGATGTCCTCTATGTTACTTAACTCGGACTCCTAACTAACGGACACTCTTTTGAGGCTAGCTGAATCTCTTTCTGACTGACGGACACTCTTTGAAGCAAGCTGAATCTCTTCTGTGTGGGACCATACAAAGCGATCTTTTCAAGACTACCTTACAAATTGAACTTTTCCTATAATCTTTTCAAGACAACCTTATGCTGTACAAGCTTGGCTACATACAACCTACAAGTACTAAAGCCAAGTGTGTACGTGAGTGTGTTATTTGCAAGCACACAGAATGAAGAAACAGGAAGCGAAAATTTATCTGTACCTGGTGCATTGAGAGCGAAGTCGCGCTGTGTACCATGGGCTACTTCGTTGATAATTACTCATTTCCGAAGTACACAGTGTGTTACTGTGTAAATAGTGTGTGAAACTGTACATATTGTAATTTTAGTGAATTTTTAACACGTAATATTGTGACAAAAAACATTTATTGTGGACACATTACTGACACATGTATCACAGTTCCAGGGTACATTATGAACGTTCTGCTGTATACATATTGTAAAGGACACAAATATGCACTATATACGATAAAACAACAACAAATAAAACCGCATTGGAAATACATAAAACAAATAGTTTAATATATATATGTGGCAACACCGGTGCTTGAATGGCCCGCACGACCGTGTCTGGGCGAGTTATGCACAGGCGACCAGGCCCTGAGACATCACAGAGCACCTTATCCACGTCCCTACTGCCAAAGTAAGTGGAATTTGGTATTTATTTTTACATAGACATGTTCTTGTTAGGGAATTTATCATTTTACGAAGAAAAAAAAAATTTGGGTAACACTTTATTTCATGCGCACTGGGAAAATTGCACAATAAACTCTGCGCAGCACGGTGGTTAAGGGTTAAATTTGTAGGACAATATCTTTTGAAATTAATATACTGTGTGTATATATATATATATATATATATATATATATATATATATATATATATATATATATATATATATATATATATATATATATATATATGTGAGAAAGCTGCATGAACGCGCAAGCCATATATCACTAAGAACTCTTTGACCCGGCCAGGATTCGAACCCATGCCGTCCAGGATCACCCCTAAACGTACACAGTACCGTGACCACCGCACCAATGATCGTCTATAAGGATTGGTCAGTCTTGGCGCTTATTAACTAAGCTTCCTTAGTACACAGATTATTTATGTGTACGTTTAGGGGTGATCCTGGACGGCATGGGTTCGAATCCTGGCCGGGTCAAAGAGTTCTTAGTGATATATGGCTTGCGCGTTCATGCAGCTTTCTCACACATGATAGACTCAGTGCAGCCCGTGCATGCGCCAGAATTTGATGAAAAACTGTACCCAAATGGAACCATGAGTGTCGTCGGGGTTGGTCAGTCAGGAAGCTTAGTTAATAAGCGCCAAGACTGACCAATCCTTATAGACGATCATTGGTGCGGTGGTCACGGTACTGTGTACGTTTAGGGGTGATCCTGGACGGCATGGGTTCGAATCCTGGCCGGGTCAAAGAGTTCTTAGTGATATATGGCTTGCTCGTTCATGCAGCTTTCTCACACATGATAGACTCAGTGCGGCCCGTGCATGCGCCAGAATTTGATGAAAAACTGTACCCAAATGGAACCATGAGTGTCGTCGGGGGTTGGTCAGTCAGGAAGCTTAGTTAATAAGCGCCAAGACTGACAATCCTTATAGACGATCATTGGTGCGGTGGTCACGGTACTGTGTACGTTTAGGGTGATCCTGGACGGCATGGGTTCGAATCCTGGCCGGGTCAAAGAGTTCTTAGTGATATAATATATATATATATATATATACATATATATATATATATATATATATATATATATATATATATATATATATTATATATTTTTTCATACATTTACTGTAAATATTCACATAATTATTATTATTTTGTATATGTACACCATTCGACAGGTAAGAGGTGATATCCATGGACTTTGTTAGCACTTGTATAGAGTATTTACCTGTGTTCTGATAAATGGCACTCTTAAGCAAACATTAATTGCAGTAATGTGTGTGTGAGGAGTAAACATTATGAATATTTCAGGAACTTTATTGCCTATACACATGTGATAATGGCTGGCATTGCTAGGCACTGTTTGTGGCACCACGCGAGAGGTGAGGGGACGCGCCTCTCTCTCCATTTACTCACTCGCGCTATCACATATTACATGCATCCTTGGTCTTCTCCTGTTTTGTATATGAATTCATTCAAATACTTAATCTCTTGCATTTAGCATTCCTCTAAAGGAAAGCCATCAGGATTACCAAACGATCAAACAGTGTCGCACCTCCTACCTCCATCAAGAGACACTCAGTAACTAAGGTTCTATCCACGGCCAAAACTCTGCCCCTCCCCCCGGCACCTCCAATCCCACATACCCCCAGATCCCCCCCCCTCTCAACAGGAGGGTATTGACAAGTGTAATAGTCAAATATTGGAAAAAATAATTAAAACTAAATGGGTAGAACACCTGGAGAGAAATGATATAATATCAGACAGACAGTATGGTTTCGATCTGGAAGATCCTGTGTATCGAATTACTCAGTTCTATGACCTCGAGCAACAGAGATATTACAGGAAAGAGATGGTTGGGTTGACTGCATCTATCTGGACCTAAAAAAGGCTTTCGACAGAGTTCCACATAAGAGGTTGTTCTGGAAACTGGAAAATATTGGAGGGTGACAGGTAAGCTTCTAACATGGATGAAAATTTTCTGACTGATAGAAAAATGAGGGCAGTGATCAGAGGCAATGTATCGGACTGGAGAAATGTCACAAGCGGAGTACCACAGGGTTCAGTTCTTGCACCAGTGATGTTTATTGTCTACATAAATGATCTACCAGTTGGTATACAGAATTATATGAACATGTTTGCTGATGATGCTAAGATAATAGGAAGGATAAGAAACTTAGATGATTGTCATGCCCTTCAAGATGACCTGGACAAAATAAGTACATGGAGCACCACTTGGCAAATGGAATTAATGTAATAAATGCCATGTTATGGAATGTGGAATAGGAGAACATAGACCCCACACAACCTATATAATGTGAGAAATCTTTAAAGAATTCTGATAAAGAAAGAGATCTAGGGGGTTCTAGATAGAAAACTATCACTGAGGACCACATAAGAGAATTGTGCGAGGAGCCTATGCCACGTTTCCAACTTCAGAATTGCGTTTAAATACATGGATGGCGATATACTAAAGAAATTGTTCACGACTTTTGTTAGGCCAAAGCTAGAATATGCAGCGGTTGTGTGGTGCCCATATCTTAAGAAGCACATCAACAAACTGAAAAGGTGCAAAGACATGCTACTAAGTGGCTCCCAGAACTGAAGGGCAAGAGCTACGAGGAGAGGTTAGAGGCATTAAATATGCCAAAACTAGAGACAGAAGAAAAAGAGGTGATATGATCACTACATACAAAATAGTAACAGGAATTGATAAAATCGATAGGGAAGATTTCCTGAGACCTGGAACTTAAGAACAAGAGGTCATAGATATAAACTAGCTAAACACAGATGCCGAAGAAATATAGAAAATTCACTTTCGCAAACAGAGTGGTAGACGGTTGGAACAAGTTAGGGGAGAAGGTGGTGGAGGCCAAGACCGTCAGTAGTTTTCAAAGCGTTATATGACAAAGAGTGCTGGGAAGACGGGACACCACGAGCGTAGCTCTCATCCTGTAACTACACTTAGGTAATTACA
>WNGS01165009.1:40556-50888 GCA_020271785.1 Procambarus virginalis | reverse complement strand
CTGATCTGGTATGGTGCAGCCCCTCAGAGACCTTACTGATCTGGTATGGTGCAGCCCCTCAGAGACCTTACTGATCTGGTATGGTGCAGCCCCTCAGGGACCTTACTGATCAGGTATGGTGCAGCCCCTCAGGGACCTTACTGATCAGGTATGGTGCAGCCCCTCAGGACCTTACTGATCGGTATGGTGCAGCCCCTCAGAGACCTTACTGATCGGTATGGTGCAGCCCCTCAGAGACCTTACTGATCTGGTATGGTGCAGCCCCTCAGGGACCTTACTGATCAGGTATGGTGCAGCCCCTCAGGGACCTTACTGATCAGGTATGGTGCAGCCCATCAGAGACCTTACTGATCGGGTATGGTGCAGCCCTCAGAGACCTTACTGATCGGTATGGTGCAGCCCCTCAGAGACCTTACTGATCGGGTATGGTGCAGCCCCTCAGAGACCTTACTGATCTGGTATGGTGCAGCCCCTCAGAGACCTTACTGATCGGTATGGTGCAGCCCCTCAGAGACCTTACTGATCTGGTATGGTGCAGCCCCTCAGAGACCTTACTGATCTGGTATGGTGCAGCCCCTCAGGGACCTTACTGATCAGGTATGGTGCAGCCCCTCAGGGACCTTACTGATCAGGTATGGTGCAGCCCCTCAGGGACCTTACTGATCAGGTATGGTGCAGCCCCTCAGAGACCTTACTGATCAGGTATGGTGCAGCCCTCAGGGACCTTACTGATCAGGTATGGTGCAGCCCTCAGAGACCTTACTGATCTAGTATGGTGCAGCCCCTCAGGACCTTACTGATCGGGTATGGTGCAGCCCCTCAGAGACCTTACTGATCGGGTATGGTGCAGCCCCTCAGGACCTTACTGATCGGTATGGTGCAGCCCCTCAGGACCTTACTGATCTGGTATGGTGCAGCCCCTCAGAGACCTTACTGATCTGGTATGGTGCAGCCCCTCAGGGACCTTACTGATCAGGTATGGTGCAGCCCCTCAGGGACCTTACTGATCGGGTATGGTGCAGCCCCTCAGGGACCTTACTGATCGGTATGGTGCAGCCCCTCAGGGACCTTACTGATCGGTATGGTGCAGCCCCTCAGAGACCTTACTGATCTGGTATGGTGCAGCCCCTCAGGGACCTTACTGATCAGGTATGGTGCAGCCCCTCAGGACCTTACTGATCGGGTATGGTGCAGCCCCTCAGAGACCTTACTGATCGGTATGGTGCAGCCCCTCAGAGACCTTACTGATCGGTATGGTGCAGCCCCTCAGAGACCTTACTGATCTGGTATGGTGCAGCCCCTCAGAGACCTTACTGATCTGGTATGGTGCAGCCCCTCAGGGACCTTACTGATCAGGTATGGTGCAGCCCCTCAGAGACCTTACTGATCTGGTATGGTGCAGCCCCTCAGGGACCTTACTGATCTGTATGGTGCAGCCCCTCAGGGACCTTACTGATCTGGTATGGTGCAGCCCCTCAGGGACCTTACTGATCAGGTATGGTGCAGCCCCTCAGAGACCTTACTGATCAGGTATGGTGCAGCCCATCAGAGACCTTACTGATCTAGTATGGTGCAGCCCCTCAGGGACCTTACTGATCAGGTATGGTGCAGCCCCTCAGAGACCTTACTGATCAGGTATGGTGCAGCCCCTCAGAGACCTTACTGATCTGGTATGGTGCAGCCCCTCAGGGACCTTACTGATCAGGTATGGTGCAGCCATCAGAGACCTTACTGATCTGGTATGGTGCAGCCCCTCAGGGACCTTACTGATCTGGTATGGTGCAGCCCCTCAGGGACCTTACTGATCTGGTATGGTGCAGCCCCTCAGGGACCTTACTGATCAGGTATGGTGCAGCCCCTCAGAGACCTTACTGATCAGGTATGGTGCAGCCCTCAGAGACCTTACTGAACTAGTATGGTGCAGCCCCTCAGGGACCTTACTGATCAGGTATGGTGCAGCCCCTCAGAGACCTTACTGATCAGGTATGGTGCAGCCCCTCAGGGACCTTACTGATCTGGTATGGTGCAGCCCCTCAGAGACCTTACTGATCTGGTATGGTGCAGCCCCTCAGGGACCTTACTGATCAGGTATGGTGCAGCCCCTCAGAGACCTTACTGATCAGGTATGGTGTAGTCCCTCAGGGACCTTACTGATCTGGTATGGTGCAGCCCCTCAGAGACCTTACTGATCAGGTATGGTGCAGCCATTCAGAGACCTTACTGATCTGGTATGGTGCAGCCCCTCAGGGACCTTACTGATCTGGTATGGTGCAGTTCCTCAGGGACCTTACTGCTCTGGTATGGTGCAGCCCCTCAGGGACTTTACTGATCAGGTATGGTGCAGCCCCTAAGGGACCTTACTGATCAGGTATGGCGCAGCCCCTCAGAGACCTTACTGATCTGGTATGGTGCAGCCCCTCAGGGACCTTACTGATCAGGTATGGTGCAGCCCCTCAGGGACCTTACTGATCAGGTATGGTGCAGTCCCTCAGGGACCTTACTGATCAGGTATGGTGCAGCCATTCAGAGACCTTACTGAACTAGTATGGTGCAGCCCCTCAGGGACCTTACTGATCAGGTATGGTGCAGCCCCTCAGGGACCTTACTGATCTGGTATGGTGCAGCCCCTCAGAGACCTTACTGATCTGGTATGGTGCAGCCCCTCAGAGACCTTACTGATCTGGTATGGTGCAGCCCCTCAGAGACCTTACTGATCTGGTATGGTGCAGTCCCTCAGGGACCTTACTGATCAGGTATGGTGCAGCCATTCAGAGACCTTACTGAACTAGTATGGTGCAGCCCCTCAGAGACCTTACTGATCTGGTATTGTGCAGCCCCTCAGGGACCTTACTGATCGGGTATGGTGCAGCCCCTCAGAGACCTTACTGATCTGGTATGGTGCAGCCCCTCAGGGACCTTACTGATCTGGTATGGTGCAGCCCCTCAGGGACCTTACTGATCTGGTATGGTGCAACCCCTAAGGGACCTTACTGATCTGGTATGGTGCAGCCCCTCAGGGACTTTACTGATCAGGTATGGTGCAGCCCCTAAGGGACCTTACTGATCAGGTATGGCGCAGCCCCTCAGAGACCTTACTGATCGGGTATGGTGCAGCCTCTCAGGGACCTTACTGATCGGGTATGGTGCAGCCCCTCAGGGACCTTACTGATCAGGTATGATGCAACCCCTCAGAGACCTTACTCATCGGGTATGGTGCAGCCCCTCAGGGACCTTACTGATCAGATATGGTGCAGCCTCTCAGGGACCTTACTGATATATTCAGTAAGGTCCCTGAGAATATATAGGAACATATATTCTCTTCCCACAACCAAACCATCACCAGAGAAATCTTAGCAAACAACACAGAAATCAGTGATAGATACAGCGACAGCAGGCGGCTTGACATCTGCGAGGCACTACACATCAAGAAGTCAACACCAGCAATCAACAGCCAATTAACGCACAACTATATTCTACCCACTTCAAGACTCCGCTCCAATATAGAAACATCAAGAAATATGGGCCAATAGGCCTTCTGCACTTCTATCTTTACCCAACTTCTATCTATACCCATTGTTTTGTACCCCACTATTCAGTACCCCGTACTGTATATCATCACCTCACCCAAATGCAGGTATAAGAGCCAATATTGTTTCAGTCATAAGTTGTGTGTGGATAAACTAAAGTCTTTGAAAATGTAATAAGTTTTACGAAACGCGCTCAAGTGTCGCATCAGACTAGAGATAAAAATGAATTTTGGAGAATTGATTTTTCATTTACCGTCACCAGTAAAAAGAAACATAAGGAAAATCGAGAAAATTCGTGTTAGAATTATTATTCTCACTTTTTCGGTCATATTTAATAATATATGTCTACAGGAAAGACTGCTACCAAAATATACTAATATATATATATATATATATATATATATATATATATATATATATATATATATATATATATATATATAGTCGTACCTAGTAGCCAGAATGCACTTCTCAGCCTACTATGCAATGCCCGATTTCCGATTTGCCTAATAAGCCAAGTTTTCCTGAATTTATATATTTTCTCTAATTTTTTTCTTATGAAATGATAAACCTACCCATTTCAATATGTATGAGGTTAATTTTTTTTTTATTGGAGTTAAAATTAACGTAGATATATGACCGAACCTAACCAACCCTACCTAACCTAACCTATCTGTATAGGTTAGGTTATATATATATATATATATATATATATATATATATATATATATATATATATATGTATATATATATATATATATATATATATATATATATATATATATATATATATATATACATATATATATATATATATATATATATATATATATATATATATATATATATATATATATCTCAGTCAGTCGTGCAGCGGGCTGGGTGCTACAATTTTACTTATTCAACAATGATAACAGTACCTGAGGAAGCCAAGAATCAATTAACTAATTGAATATAGTCTTTAGTACTTAGTTAACTGTACTTAGACTACATTTAAGGTCCTTTAATATACTTCCACAATTTTTATTGTTGTGTTTATAGCAAGAGAATATTAGCTGTTGATAGTTATGGTGCTAGGCTGGATTATGTACATGTTTAAATCCCTGATTTAAACAGAACCAGTGTTCAGTCATAGAACTGAATTTATTTAAATCTTATCATTTTATGAACTATACCAGCTAATGTGAGATAATTGCCTGCAGATGGATGATGGAGCTTCAATCAACCTTTATATTCACCCCACCTGCCCTTTACAGCCCACAGTCTGTCATTAGGAAAAGAGGAGCTAGGATTTACGACCCTAGCTAGAGACTTTAGTTGAATTAAATTTGCATACAATAATTTTTATTTTAGTACGTTACAAGTCCCTGGTAGGACTCCTCTCATATCAGTCCTAGCAAGTTTTCCCCACAGAAGACTTTCAGTGGGTCGAAGAAGCCTACCTCTCCAGCAGTGCAACAGAATCAGTTGAAAAAGGTGTGTTGTTTTGGCGGGAGGCGTGTGAGGGAGGGGAAGCACACATGCCTGGGTGAGGGTTATCCCAGTGCCTCCATAAACAACAGCCTCTAGGCGGGGAGGAAGCCTCAAGTGGAGGGAGGGGGGGGGGTGTGGGTAAGTGAAGGGGAGGCTCACAAACCTGTATGTACAGGATAATTTCTCTGTTTGCTGTATCAAAGGCAGTTTGGAGATCAATAAATGCCGCCTGAGAGTTTGGTCCCTCTCTGAGTATTTTATCAGAGAGGGACCAAACTCTCAGGCGTCATTTATTGATCTCCAAACTGCCTTTGATACAGCAAACAGAGAAATAATCCTAGAACAGCTAGCCTCTTTTGGAGTTAAGGGAAGACTGTTGACATGGCTCAGGGGTTACCTGAGCAACAGAACCGCCTCAGTCCTTTTCAAGGGGGTCAAAAGTAAACTTTGTGCACCCTTTGAGTTGGGTACACCCCAGGGTGGAGTGCTAAGTCCTACACTGTTCAATGTTCTGATGCATAAATTAACAATTGATATTCCCACACTACTTGATGAAGCCGTCATTTGTTATGCCGATGATATATGCATTGTTGCAAATTCCCAAACTAGACTGCAAGCTCTACTTGATTCATTCGCTGCTAAAAGCATTGAATGTGGTCTAGTTATCTCTATAACTAAATCCAGAGTTCTCCATCCCCAAGAGAAAACTAATGTCCCTATAACTTTCAAGGCCAACAACATGAACATTGAAACGTGTAGGCAGCACAAATACCTTGGAATTGGTATTACAGTGACATTGTAAATGATCTACACCGTAGGTTAAAAGAAAGACTAAAACCATTGAGAACACTTACTGGTAAGAATATTGGTATCAATATTAAATATGCTAGACTATTCTATATGATGTTCGTTAGATCTCTCGTTGATTATAATGCTCTGCACCTAATTAATTTCCCCTCCTCTGTGTTTGACAAACTTGAAGTAGTACAGAATGAGGCCATGAGGATAATTCTTGGTGCTCCAAGATGCACAAGAATCATCAACATGCGGGAAGAACTGAAGCTTACAACCATACAAGAGAGAATAATGCAAGTCAACACCACATTTTGCCTTAAAGTTATGAGAGACCCTACATCTCCTGCATTGCCCAGAGACAAATTATTTAGTGCTGTTAACACCCTTTTGACTGGTGCCGACATACCAACTCACTCCTTTTATGATAATTGGCTGAGAAACAATGCTTACAATCTCCTCATACTTAACATTCCTTTTAAGTGCAATGTACCTGTCTCTGATATTCCTCTTTATCTATACCCCACCATTTCAGTATCATACACACCTGTCACCAAGAAACATAATGAGAATCTTGCTCTTCTCAAAGCTATCACTCTTGAAACAATTGCTTCCTCCATCGAGAGTTTAAGATCTCACGAGCACTGTGTCTACACCGACGGCTCAGTCCAATCCTCTACTGGACGGACTGCAGCGGCATGTAGGTTTTACAAAAATATTTACACAAAGACTGTCAGTGTCAGGTTAAACAACTGGCTGACCTCCACACAAGCAGAACTAGCAGCATTAGACTTAGCTACCAGTACATTAAAAAACATTGGAGGGGGAATAATATTCTGTGATTCAAAGTCTGCTCTTCAAGCAATCGAAAACTTCTCTTGGAAGATCGATAGCAAGAACCTCATACTCCCAATTATAAATGACCTAATTGATGCACAGAGTAAAGGGTCTCGAATTTCCTTTGTATGGATACCTTCACACATAAATATAACCCATCATAATGAAACAGACTTTGCAGCCAAATTAGCGTGTAACAAGTTTGAAGTTGACTTAGATCTAGGTATCCCCATCTCTGCTGTCAAAACTGTATTGATCCAAACATTCAGATCTGATAGGAAAGAACTTACTGACTCCCAACGACCTGAAAGTACTAGTATAAAAAGCTATGATTTGTTCAGATCTGAAACCTACATCTATGGGCAGCACAAAACGTCCACTAGACTGTGCGACACAGTGGTTGCAAGGATCAGGTTGGGTTACCGTTACCTGTGGCAGGTGGCTGCAGGTGACGGATCTCCCAATCCTGAGCACTCCAGTTGCAAACTCTGTGAGCAGGAACTACGGCACGATCTCCCGCACTACATCACTGAATGCCCAGTTATTAGACCTTTCAGACCAGTTGGCATGAGGTACCTGGAGCTTTGCAATTATTTTATTCACTCTCGTATTCTTGAAGATATCCTCACAGTGTACCCAAAATTTGCCAGTGCAGGCTACTAAACATATGGCCCTGTATGACTAACCATCCTGCGAGATGGGGACTTATTACCACTGCTACCTTATTCAATCTTGTGTTGATGATATCCTCAAAATGCATCCGGAGTCTGCCAGTGCAGACTGCTTATCACATGCCTCTGTATGACTAACCATCCTGTGTGATGGGGATTTCTTAGCATCAACTAGTTAGCTTTTTTGACACACTGTACTCCACTTCATATAGTCTAGGGTAGCTGCACTAATGCAGATGTACCTAATGTAATAATAATAAAAAAAATTACAGCAGACTTGTAGGTGAATGTGTGCATCTTTTCAGATGTTCGATGAGTTTGTTGTGATTAACATAATGCACCAGTGAAAGCAGTGTGTTTGTTAATTGTGTGTGATTGCTGCCTATGGGACCCCTTCTTCCCTTTCCCTAGCCTCCCGCAGGCTCGCCAGCCCACCCAGCTACCCACTCCCGGCGGCCGACCCGACGACCATCGTCCACCCACGCCCATTGTCGACCAACGCCACCGTTACCCCCCGCCCACTTACACCCTCCCCCACCGTCACCCGATGCCCACCGTCACCCCACGCACACCGTCACCCCACGCCCACTGTCACCCCACGCCCACCGTCACCCCACGCCCACCGTCACCCCCCTTCCACCGTCACCCCCCCGCCCACTGACCCCCTCCCACGCCTACTGACCGCCCCCCGCCCACCACCACCTCATGCCCACACATGCCCTGCGGCTCCCCCACCAGGAAAGTTTTTTTTATTATTATTATTTTCTACCACAGACGTGGCCACGCATTAACAATGCTAACCAGCATATTTACATTTTCTTCCGTCCTCCATGGACAGGGTGAGAAATTTGTTGAACATACATTTTGTTGGAAATTTCCAACACTTATCATCCATTATTATATTATGATAAATTACCATTAACTTACTAATTGCAGTAGCTCTTAACATCACTAACCGTAGTGTTAATATAAATTAATCTGAGCATATTGCTGATAATATTACTCCTGATAATGTAAATCAAGAGTTATTAATTGAAATTATTCAGTAACAGTTTTTATTCTGTTACGATCGAATGCTCTGGAGAAGTATAAATATTATCTCCATTTCTCGCTAGAGATCATTTATCGAGAATATTATAATTATTAATTCCCTATAATTTCAACCCAGTTCATATTATCGCATTTCATCCATAATTGCGCGGAAAAGAATAATTTGTGTTTAATAATTTCCGTGGTGAATGCGAGAGCGGGGAGAGGGAGGCGGCGACGCCATTAAGACAACAACAAGGCACGCGCACGAGACAGCGTGGAGAAGCACATGGCATTAATTGAGAATTCTTATCGACAAGAATTACGTCGATACTCAGTTAATAAGTGGAATTTACTTGCCAGTGTTCTCTAGTGCCTCAACAGTGAACCCAGCGTCTACAATTACCACCAGGACCGTAATTAAGTGTGCACAGCAGTGAACACTGAGTCCAGCAGACGCTCATTTCGGCAAACCTTAGTACTCGGTTACGCTCACAGGTTTTTTCTTTCTAACTTGATGCATCAAAGTAGTTAGTGCCTTAGTGAGTAGTTTGTCGTTATGAAGAGAGAATACCACCAATCAAACGTTAGTAATATTTATCACCCAGCTTAATTTCATGAATATATGATCGTAATTTTGTAGCCTAGTCAATTGCTACTTTATATTTCTTGTATTACAGCGTGTATTTGAGACGCCAGCAAGATCATCATCAATCGTGTCATTTACCTCGAGTTATTTCTTTATGGGGATTCTGTGACCACGAGGACGGATGATGAACTGGCGTTAGAAATCGTCTTACAGCTAAGACACATTTTTTCTTATAAATTTATTCAATTTAATTATTGCTTCTATAATTAATATAACAATTATCTTAGAATGTTTATTGCCAGATTTGGTAGTTAATGTTTATTTTTACTGTGCTCAATATTCATGCTCAGTGATTAATGATGATTAATGATCTTAAATGAATATAATTTGATTACCATATATTTGCATATATCGTAGTTAGATTTACCATATTATTAATCCTTAATGAACTAGTGACGAACCACACTGGTTCCTAGATATATATGAACTTCTAGAAATAACCCCCCAATGTTGATATTTGAGGCTTTGGCTTTAATTAATAATTACAGTCTTCATTATTTTCCAGTAAATATTCATTGAATGAATTTCCATAGACACTGGTTCTCTGGTGTCATTCTAATAATCAATTTTTGTTTTCCCTCTTTTCTCAAAAGCGGGTGGTCCTTCGATTTATTTTAATATAATAATTAAATAATTTATTTTCTAAGTTCAAGCCCCAGATACCCAACATTTGGTCTCTTCGAACCGGATATTACTAATCAATTAATCTATATCAGTTCTCAGACTGAAACAACATTTTGGTCTTATCGAACTGGATACATACCAATTACCATTAAACTGTATCCGTTCTCAGAAACCAAAACAACATTTGGTCTCTTAGAACTGGATACAATCCAAGAAATTCTTACAATTAGTCCTGTACTAATGAGTAGTACATACATTATACATTTTTGTGCTGACCCTAGCAAGGGTGGGATTCAACATTACAGTAACTCTGATTAGAGTGTACCCATATCAATTATTTGTGTATTCATTATTTTTGTGTGTGGTTTTGAGTGTTGCTGTATGATCACCATTACATCTAATGGTGATAATGATGGGCTAGCCGGACGAAAGTTAATGGTGACATGCAGACACCACTCAAAATCTTTAGCTATATACTTGTTAGGTAGGGACATTTAACCTCAAAGTGAGGTAGAGTTTAATATAGCCAGAACTCAGGCTATACTCAATATTAATTATCAACTAATGAATAAGTATTCCAGCTTCATTAGTAATATTCAATCAAGTCCTATGAAATTTGGACTTAAGCTACATGGCTACTCCTGAGCAATTAAGGAGAACCTATATTGGCCTCAAAGGCCATTTAACTAGACTAATCAATAAGTCTGATGACTTGTCCAAGGCAACTCAC
>WNGS01165009.1:27016-39556 GCA_020271785.1 Procambarus virginalis | reverse complement strand
AGTTAGTATAAATGGAGTCAAGTCAGAGTGGGAAAATGTTGTAAGTGGAGTGCCTCAAGGCTCTGTCTTGGGACCTCTGTTGTTTATAATATATATAATGATTTAGATTCAGGTTTGAGTAGCAACATTTGCAAATTTGCCGATGATACGAAAATCGGTAGGGAAATTAATTCGGAGGAGGACTCACTATCACTTCAAGTTGATCTGATAGGGTTTTGAAATGGTCAAAGGACTGGCAGATGCAGTTTAATGCTGATAAATGTAAAGTTCTGAGGCTAGGTAATGATGATAGAGTTACAAGATACGAGCTAGATGGTGTTGAGATTGAGAAGTCGGATTGCGAAAGGGATCTGGGAGTTACAATTAGTAAGAATTTAAAACAAAAGGATCAATGCATAAATGTTCGTAATAAGGCAAATAGGACACTCGGATTTATTAATCGCAGCGTAAGTATCAAGACACCTGGTGTGGTTCTCAAGCTATATCTTGCTCTGGTTAGGCCCCATTTAGATTATGCAGTTCAGTTTTGGTCGCCATATTATAGAATGGATATAAATTCACTTGAACGTGTCCAGCGTAGGATGACTAAGTTAATTCCCCAAATTAGAAATCTTTCATATGAAGAAAGATTAACAAAGCTTAATTTGCATTCACTGGAAAGGCGAAGAGTTAGGGGTGACATGATAGAGGTTTACAAGTGGATGAAAGGACATAACAAAGGGGATATTAATAGGGTATTGAAAGTATCAACACAGGACAGAACGCGAAACAATGGGTATAAATTGGATAAGTTTAGATTTAGGAAAGACTTGGGTAAATACTGGTTCAGTAACAGGGTTGTTGATTTGTGGAACCAATTGCCGCGTAACATTGTGGAGGTGGGGTCCCTCGATTGTTTCAAGCATGGGTTGGACATGTATATGAGTGGGATTGGGTGGTTATAAATAGGAGCTGCCTCGTATGGGCCAATAGGCCTTCTGCAGTTGCCTTTGTTCCTATGTTCACTCATATACATGTCCAACCCATGCTTGAAACAATCGAGGGACCCCACCTCCACAGTGTTACACGGCAATTGGTTCCACAAATCAACAACCCTGTTACTGAACCAGTATTTACCCAAGTCTTTCCTAAATCTAAACTTATCCAATTTATACCCATTGTTTCGAGTTCTGTCTTGTGTTGATACTTTTAATACCTTATTAATATCCCCTTTGTTATGTCCATTCATCCACTTGTAAACCTCTATCATGTCACCCCTAACTCTTCGCCTTTCCAGAGAATGCAACTTAAGCTTTGTTAATCTTTCTTCATATGAAAGATTTCTAATTTGGGGAATTAACTTAGTCATCCTACGCTGGACACGTTCAAGTGAAGTTATATCCATTCTATAATATGGTGACCAAAACTGAACTGCATAATCTAAATGGGGCCTAACTAGAGCAAGATATAGCTTGAGAACCACACCAGGTGTCTTGTTACTAACGCTGCGATTAATAAATCTGAGTTTCCGATTTGGCTTATTACGAGCATTCATGCATTGATCCGTTTGTTTTAAATTCTTACTAATCATAACTTCCAGATCCCTTTCGCAATTCGACTTCGCAATCTCAACACCATCTAGCTCGTATCTTGTAACTCTATCATCATTACCTAGCTCAGAACTTTACATTTATCATCATTAAACTGCATCTGCCAATCCTTTGACCATTTCAAAACCCTATCTAGATCAACTTGAAGTGATAGTGAGTCCTCCTCCGAATTAATTTCCCTACCGATTTTCGTATCATCGGCAAATTTGCAAATGTTGCTACTCAAACCTGAATCTAAATCATTTATATATATTATAAACAACAGAGGTCCCAAGACAGAGCCTTGAGGCACTCCGCTTACACCATTTTCCCACTCTGACTTGACTCCATTTATACTAACTCTCTGTTTCCTTTGGTATAGCCATGCCCTAATCCAGCTTAATATAGCACCCCCAATACCATGAGCCTCTTATCTTTTTAATCAGTCTTTCATGTGGCACTGTATCAAAAGCTTTGCTAATGTCAAAAGTTGAGTCAGTCAGGTGCAGTCACAGTGAGAGGTTGTGTTGGCTGGAGCTCCGATTGTACTAACTAGATTTCTAAGGTTTGAGTTGAATTCGGACACATCAGTGTTAGGAATTCTATAGACTGCACAGACAGGACAGACTTCGCACCCTTGACTCTGAAACTGGCGAAGATATACTCCCCACAGCAGTCTCTAGTTCTAATTACTTTTAAGCATGTTAATTCTTGCTGGTAGTAAAGAGCAGTACCACCACCTCTCTGAATTTGACGACAGTTGTGAATTGCCGAGTAGTTAAGCAAGTTAAAGAGTTGAGTAGTATCCTCTTTCAACCACGTTTCAGTAAGTATAATAAAAGTGAATTTATTGTCAATATAAATAAATAAACAAATATATAAATATGTTTATTCAGGTAAGGTACATACATACAAGTGATGTTACATTAATGGATCGATTTATAAATAGACCTAGTACATACAATGCCTAAAGCCACTATTACGCAATGCGTTTCGGGCAGGAAGAACATTAATATCTAGAACTTAATACTAATTGAGCATAAAGAATAAAATGTGTTGAGAACAAATACAAATAAAGATAAAAAAAGGGGGGAACATGACTGAAAAAGCAGCACAAATACAAAAGGTTGACAAACAGCGTTGATTAAAAAAATAACAGACATGGGTTGACAATAGAGGGGTAAGGTAGGTTACAGGGAATTTATTAGGTAGTGTTTAGTTTTAATCTTAAACTGGTTGAGAGAGGTACAGTCTTTAACATGGTTGGGAAGGTCATTCCACATTCTGGGTCCCTTGATTTGTAGAGCATTTCTAGTTTGATTAAGCCGTACTCTTGGAATATCAAAACTGTATTTATTTCTGGTGTGGTGCTCATCTAAACTATTGGGTAAACATTTCGGTAAAACATCTAAACTATTGGGACCGACTTAAGAGCCTAAATCTGTATTCCCTTGAGCGCAGGCGGGAGAGATACATAATAATTTACACGTGGAAAATATTAGAGGGGCTGGTCCGAAACCTGCACACAGAAATAACATCACATGAGACCAGAAGACATGGCAGGATGTGCAGAATACCCCCGTTGAAAAGCAGAGGTGCAACTGGTACTCTGAGAGAGAACTCTATCAACATCAGAGGCCCGAGACTGTTCAACACGCTTCCACTACACATAAGGGACATAACTGGCAAACCCCTCACAGTGTTCAAGAGAGAACTGGATAAGCACCTCCAAAGGATACCTTTGGATACCGTTATTTCCAACAGCCTGGTTGATCAGTCCAGCAACCAGGAGGCCTGGTCGATGACCGGGCCGCGGGGACGATAAGCCCCGGAAGCACCTCAAGGTAAGGTATCTCAAGGTATCTCATGGGTTCTGTTACAACCTTCAATGAAGCTTTTGAGCTCAGGATCAACCAGGCTGTGACTCATACGTCAGGCTGCGAGCAGCCGCGTCCAACAGCCTGGTTGATCAGTCCAGCAACCAGGAGGCCTGGTCGATGACCGGGCCGCGGGGACGATAAGCCCCGGAAGCACCTCAAGGTAAGGTATCTCAAGGTATCTCATGGGTTCTGTTACAACCTTCAATGAAGCTTTTGAGCTCAGGATTGGCATTACAGTTCAGCGTTTTATATATATATATGATACATGTTGGGTATCTGGGGCTTGAACTTAGAAAATAAATTATTTAATTATTATATTAAAATAAATCGAAGGACCACCCGCTTTTGAGAAAAGAGGGAAAACAAATAAAATTGATCATTAGAATGACACCAGAGAACCAGTGTCTATGGAAACTCATTCAATGAATATTCACTGAAAATAATGAAGACTGTAATTATTAATTAAAGCCAAAGCCTCAAATATCAACATGGGGGGTTATTTCTAGAAGTTCATATATATCTAGGAACCAGTGTGGTTCGTCACTAGTTCATTAAGGATTAATAATATGTAAATCTAACTACAATATGCAATATATGGTAATCAAATTATTTCATTTAAGATCTTAATCATCATTAATCACTGAGCATAATATTGAGCACAGTAAAAATAAACTAACACCAATCTGGCATAAACATTCTAAGATAATTGCTATATTAATTATAGAAGCAATAATTAAATTGAATAAATTTATAGAAAAAATGTGTCTTAGCTGTAAGACGATTTCTAACGCCAGTTCATCATTCGTCCTCGTGGTCACAGAATCCCCATAGAGAAATAACTCGAGGTAAATAACACGATTGATGAGATCTTGCTGGCGTCTCAAATACACGCTGTAATACAAGAAATATAAAGTAGCAATTGACTAGGCTACAAATTATGCTCATATATTCATGAAACTGAGCTGGGTGATAAATATTACTAACGTTTGATTGTGGTATTCTCTCTTCATAACGACAAACTACTCACTAAGGCACTAACTACTTTGATGCATCAAATAGAAAGAAAAAACCTGTGAGCGTAACCGAGTACTAAGGTTTGCCGAAATGAGCGTCTGCTGGACTCAGTGTTCACTGCTGTGCACACTTAATTACGGTCCTGGTGGTAATTGTAGACGCTTTGTTCACTGTTGAGGCACTAGAGAACACTGGCAAGTAAATTCCACTTATTAACTGAGTATCAACGTAATTCTTGTCGATAAGAATTCTCAATTAATGCCATGTGCTTCTCCACGCTGTCTCGTGCGCGTGCCTTGTTGTGTAGTAATGGCGTCGCCGCCTCCCTCTCCCCGCTCTCGCATTCACCACGGAAATTATTAAACACAAATTATTCTTTTCCGCGCAATTATGGATGAAATGCGATAATATGAACTGGGTTGAAATTATAGGGAATTAATAATTATAATATTCTCGATAAATGATCTCTAGCGAGAAATGGAGATAATATTTATACTTCTCCAGAGCATTCGATCGTAACAGAATAAAAACTGTTACTGAATAATTTCAATTAATAACTCTTGATTTACATTATCAGGAGTAATATTATCAGCAATATGCTCAGATTAATTTATATTAACACTACGGTTAGTGGTGTTAAGAGCTACTGCAATTAGTAAGTTAATGGTAATTTATCATAATATAATAATGGATGATAAGTGTTGGAAATTTCCAACATAACTCCGGGGGGAGAAAACTCGGGTCGCAGTGCCATGTTGAGTACTGACGTACCTATCCCGAAGTTAGTAGGTTAGTATGTTAGTATGTTAGTACACACACAACGGATGTCCCGTAAATGTCAAGGACATACAAGAATTTAAGACATGAAAATTTAATGTCATAATTAATAGTTTACACAAGTTAATGATTGAATCATACAATTCAAGTAACTGAGACTCTACTGTGAGGTGAATGTCTGGGTCATTGTGACTTGTAGCTGATTGGTTACTAGACATCACAACACAGTATCATCATGATCACTCAAATTGGATGAAAAATTATTTGCTCTTAGTCAGAGCTATAATAGGCTTGTAGTTTCCTTTTACATTGTTGAGCAGCTGCTCTAGTGGGGCGTGTGCTCGGTGGATCAGAATTGTTGTCCTCGGAAACTGTTGAAGCTGGTTCTGATAAACACTCTCGTTCTGCTAATTCGAGAGGTACCAACTTCTCTAATGTCTTTAGAGTAGTAGTGCCTTTGCACAAAACTCGTACTACTCTCAGGATACCTTGGTGATCTGGGTGGATTGCAACAATTTTGCCTATAGGCCATTCTGACCTTGGTCCATCACTGTCAACTAATACTAGGTCTCCTGGTTTAAGCTGTACTTTATTATAGGGGCTCGAAGCTCCATAGTGGTACTCTCGTAGAGCGGTGAGGTACTCTCGAGTCCACACCTCATTCCACCTTTCAATTACTCTAGAGAGATGTTGGTAACTTTGTACTAAGTCACTCCTGGTTACATAGGAAGGATCGACGGGGTCCTCTTCTGCCAAAGGTATCAGAGGGCTCAGCAGGCCTCCATGTATTAAATGCGAGGGACTCAGAGGCTCTCTCTGTGAGAAATCATCTGATAGATAAGTTAATGGGCGATTGTTGACTCGCGCCTCAATTTCCACGACGAGTGTTTGGAGTTCTGAGTAACTAATTTTCTGTCGATGCAAGGTCTTCCTTAAACACTTCTTGACAGTCCCTATCATTCGTTCGTAGAACCCACCTTGCCAGGGGGCTCTGGGAGCAATAAATTTCCAGTGGCATTGTCGTCTCTGCATGACAGACTGCACTTCTGGATGATTCCATATCTCTCGTAAGCAGGCTTCTCCTGCCACAAAATTTGAGCCATTATCAGATATCATGAGTTTGGGACAGGATCTGCGAGCTGCAAATCTACGAAAAGCTTGGATGAAGGCTTCAGCACTCATGTCAGAAGTCACTTCTAAATGTACGCCTCGTGTGGTAGCACATGTGAAGAGGCAAATATAAGCTTTCACTGGTATCTTATCCGGATTGCCAGTGAGAAGCAAGGCTCCTGTGTAATCGACACCAGTGGTCTCAAACGGACGAAGATGAACTACCCTCTCTTTAGGGAGTGGTGGAGGTCCTGGGTAAGGACACACTCGAGCATCGTAGCGTTGACAGATTATACAGGACTTAATAATTGATTTGACAGTTTGACGACCTTGAGGAAGCCAATATTTCTGTCTGAGGTCGGTGAGTGTGTCTAACACTCCACCATGCAAAGTACCATATTGATGGTGATGTAAAACTAGAAGTTTGGTAATAACGTGGTGACGTGGTAGAAGGATTGGATTCTTTGTGTCCAAATCAATTTTTGCATGAAGCAAACGTCCTCCACACCTTAATATATTATGAGTGTTGGTATCATACCAGATACCTAGAGACTTGGTTAATTTATCTGGAAGATTTTCATATTCACTTCCATATGTCTCTTGTTGTGCACGTTTGATCCAGTAGATGATAGGATTGGGAAACTTATGCTTGATTCCTATCTTGGCAAGAAAATCAAACACATGTGCTGTCACTCTTAATAACTTACTCAAGTTAGAATAATTGTGAGGATTAATAGCTGAGACTCGATGAGGTTCTGGGTCTTTCATGGGAGTAGTGATACTGGTCACTATGACTTGTGGTTTCTGTTTGGGCCACTGACCACTAACAAGCCATGAAGGTCCATTAAACCACATCGAAGACTTACTTAGCTGTTTAAATGTTAAACCTCTTGATAAGTAATCTGCAGGATTGTCCTTAGTGGGGACATGTCTGAATTTATATCCAGCAGATAATTCATGAATTTCCCTAACGCGATTACTAACGTAGGGAGTTTTATTGTTATTTCTTACCCATTGTAAGACTGCCTCATTGTCTGACCACACTACGATCTCACCAAAGTGAATATTATTGAGTGTCTTGGTCAGGCAATGAGCCAATCTTACTCCCACTAGCAATGCAGTTAACTCCATTTGAGGTAAAGATCTCTTCTTGATTGGAGCAACTCTCGCTTTAGATGTGAGTAAAATTGATTGTGCACTATTGACTAAGTAGGCTGCAGCGCCATATGCTTTGCCAGAGGCATCGCAAAAAATGTGCAAATTTGTAGGTAAGTTTTGTCCTGAAGCATTACGAGGAAATTTCAAAACACCTAATTGATTGAAATCCGCTGCGAGTATTTGCCATTTCTCTTGCAACTCAATTGGCAACGGATCATCCCATCCCATATGTTTCTGCCAGCATTCCTGCATTAGGAGTTTGCCCCTTATTAATATAGGACTAAGTAAGCCTAAGGGGTCAAATGGTTGACTGACATATGAGAGTAATTTTCTCATGGTAAGGGATGAATTATTGGTTTGTACTGACTTGATATTCATCTCGTCAGTACCTGTGTTCCATTCCACACCCAGAACTTTTAATTGATTAGGCACCTGATAACCTGGAAATTCTTTCTCGATTATCTGGTTTAATGATTTATTGTTTGAGGCCCATGATTGTAGTGGCATATTGGCTCCTATTAACTCACGGTTAGCCTCATGGTAAATTTCTACCAATTTAGATTTATCATTAGTTGTTCCCTGGAAATTATCGACATACAAGTTGTCACTGATCTCTGCCTTATAAGGGCTATTTGACTTCTTCAAATGTGTATCTAATGTGGCTTGCAGTAGAAACGGCGAGGAAGTCGCTCCGAAAAGCACCGAGGCAAACCGATAGGTTATGACCTCACTGTCAGGAGCCTGGGGATCTTTAATCCAGAGAAATTTGGTGTAATTACGATCCTCCTCTTGCAATCCTACTCTAAGGAAAGCTTTACTGATATCAGCAGTATAAGCAAAAATACCAGTACGGAATCGTAACAGTACATCATGTAGCCTTTGTGTTAGGCTAGGTCCCGTTTGGAGACATTCATTCAAAGACACGCTGCTTGCCTTCACTTTGGCACTACAGTTGAAAACAATACGTATTGGTGTTGTCAATGAATCTTTCAACACAGCGTGATGGGGTAAATAGTGACCTGTTTTCCGGTCATCATTATCAACAACTTCAATAAATTTACTGTTGAGTTGTTGCTGAATTAATTGATGGTACATATTTAATTTATCTGGCTGTTTTTTCAGCCGTATTAATTGTGACTGTAATTGAGAGGCTGCCATGAAATAATTAACTGGAAGTTGTGGATGATTCAACTTCCATGGCAATCTCACCCAGTATTGTTTGTCTTTATAGACAACTGTATCCAGATATTGCTGGTAAGTCCACATATCATCAGGACTTGGTTGTTCAGGGACAATACCTAAAGTGTCTAGATCCCACAAACGATGTACAGGTGGATCAGACTCAATATCTTCAGATATTTCTCTGAAATGTAGGGGTGACTGTTCCAAGCCTAGTCACGCCACTATTGCATTGTTATCTTGTTTGTTGGTTGACGCTGCCCTTTGTTGGAAAAGCACCGGTCCAGTAAGCAACTTGCCTCCAGCAGATGACAACAAATTCATTCCGTGTTGTCTGGTGCATCCAGTTATAAATTTATAATAATGGTCAGCGCCTATAAGTATACCAACATCTGTGAGGCAGTCAGAATTTATTTTGTAATCTGCTAGCCTCATGCGGTTTCGTTTAAGATACCTCGCAGTGCGAGCTAGTCCTGTGACCTGCAGGTCTGAAGGCAGTTTATCAACTACTACCGCTTGTATTGGACTAGTAGAAGATCCAAGTCTCACTAATACCTTGACTACTTGGTATTCACGAGGTCCACTATTAGTCAAGAACCCAGAAATGTTCAGTCTCACACTTTTGGCAGGTTTTAATTTTAACTGCTCCACTAATTGTTGCGTGATAAAGGTTTTCTGTGATCCCTGATCAAAGAGACCTCTAGTGTTGACTCTAGATTTCTTGTCTATTAGCTTAAGTTGAGCTGTAGGCAGAGTGGTATTATTGCCTGCCTCAGTAGCAAGTACACTTATTTCCTGATGTACCTTGCAATATTGTACTGTGGTAGAATTCATAGAATTCTTCCCAGGTGTCACAGATTGGGTAGAAATTGTTCTACATAAGGCATAATGATGTACACCTTTGTGGCATCTACTGCATAACCGTAGCTGCACAACACATTTACTGGGTTCATGAGAACCCATGCACTTGGTGCATCTGTGTAATTCTTGAAGTTGTTTAATCCTGGTGTTAAAGTTAGGATAAACCGTACATTTGTAGGTGAGATGTTCTTGATCGCAGAACAAGCACCTTCTCTCTCTGACTGAATTTGTCCTTTTAGTAGACACATCAGTTGCAGTGTCAGAGGGAGATACAGTATAAGTACCTACACTACCACTCCCCTTTCCAGTGGATGGAGTAGTCTTAGGCTTAGATTTATTGGATTTATTCAAAGTCAATTTGGTTTGACTGAGATGTCAATGTTAGGTAATTTAGACTCAGGTTTAATCTTATCATGAGTCTTCAACCTGTTAACTGTTATTCTCAGCCCCTCGAATATTTGCTCGAGAGTGAGAAACTCAGTTTTATAATGTGAACATATTTCTGCTAAGATAATTTGAGGTAATTTCCTCTGCAAAAGTAACTTGATTGACCATTCTGAAGCTGGTACATCAACTTTAGTACCTAAGGCCTTCACTAGAGACTCTGCTTCTAGCCTGAAGCTTTGAAGTGAGTCTGGTCTGTTACTTGGTGCATTCAGATCTAGCAATTGGTAATAAAGGTTAGCTATACTTAACTCCTGGTTGCAATAATTCAACTTCAGCAGTTTTATAGCTTCCACATAATTACTCTCAGTGAGAGCTAAGTTATTTATAACCTTTTTAGCTTCCCCTTTGAGAAGACTAATCAGGTATGAAAATTTAGAAATTGGGTCAAGATAAGACCTGTTATGGATATGAACTTCAAATGAAGTCCAAAATGTGTCCCAATTTTCTTCATCCAGCCCTGCAAATGTAGGTAAGTCTAAAGTAGGTAGACGAACCTCAGGTAATTGATTACTGGATTGAGACATAGTAGAATTTGTATTGGATTGATGGTTTACTATACTGGATAGTACATCAAATTTATCTTGAGTCTCATCTTCGTGTTGTGAAATATTTGCTACAATTTGATCTAATTCCTCTAGATCAGTTTCAGTAGCATTCAGTGAGTTAAGATAAGACTGACTTGCTGATTTAACTTGATCAAACTTAAGATTAGCTACTCTCACTGATGATTCTAGTAGATAGTAATCAATGGGAGTTGCCTTGGACAAGTCATCAGACTTATTGATTAGTCTAGTTAAATGGCCTTTGAGGCCAATATAGGTTCTCCTTAATTGCTCAGGAGTAGCCATGTTAGCTTTAAGTCCAAATTTCATAGGACTTGATTGAATATTACTAATGAAGCTGGGATACTTGTTCATTAGTTGATAATTAATATTGAGTATAGCCTGAGTTCTGGCTAAATTAAACTCTACCTCACTTTGAGGTTAAATGTCCCTACCTAACAAGTATATAGCTAAAGATTTTGAGTGGTGTCTGCATGTCACCATTAACTTTCGTCCGGCTAGCCCATCATTATCACCATTAGATGTAATGGTGATCATACAGCAACACTCAAAACCACACACAAAAATAATGAATACACAAATAATTGATATGGAAGCACTCTAATCAGAGTTACTGTAATGTTGAATCCCACCCTTGCTAGGGTCAGCACAAAAATGTATAATGTATGTACTACTCATTAGTACAGGACTAATTGTAAGAATTTCTTGGATTGTATCCAGTTCTAAGAGACCAAAATGTTGTTTTGGTTTCTGAGAACGGATACAGTTTAATGGTAATTGGTATGTATCCAGTTCGATAAGACCAAAATGTTGTTTCAGTCTGAGAACTGATATAGATTAATTGATTAGTAATCATCCGGTTCGAAGAGACCAAAATGTTGGGTATCTGGGGCTTGAACTCAGAAAATAAATTATTTAATTATTATATTAAATAAATCGAAGGACCACCCGCTTTTGAGAAAAGAGGGAAAACAAATAAAATTGATCATTAGAATGACACCAGAGAACCAGTGTCTATGGAAACTCATTCAATGAATATTCACTTGAAAATAATGAAGACTGTAATTATTAATTAAAGCCAAAGCCTCAAATATCAACATTGGGGGGTTATTTCTAGAAGTTCATATATATCTAGGAACCAGTGTGGTTCGTCACTAGTTCATTATGGATTAATAATATGGTAAATCTAACTACAATATATGCAAATATATGGTAATCAAATTATATTCATTTAAGATCATTAATCATCATTAATCACTGAGCATAAATATTGAGCACAGTAAAAATAACATTAACTACCAAATCTGGCAATAAACATTCTAAGATAATTGCTATATTAATTATAGAAGCAATAATTAAATTGAATAAATTTATAAGAAAAATGTGTCTTAGCTGTAAGACGATTTCTAACGCCAGTTCATCATTCGTCCTCGTGGTCACAGAATCCCCATAGAGAAATAACTCGAGGTAAATAACACGATTGATGAGAATCTTGCTGGCGTCTCAAATACACGCTGTAATACAAGAAATATAAAGTAGCAATTGACTAGGCTACAAATTATGATCATATATTCATGAAACTGAGCTGGATGATAAATATTACTAACGTTTGATTGGTGGTATTCTCTCTTCATAACGACAAACTACTCACTAAGGCACTAACTACTTTGATGCATCAAGTTAGAAAGAAAAAAACCTGTGAGCGTAACCGAGTACTAAGGTTTGCCGAAATGAGCGTCTGCTGGACTCAGTGTTCACTGCTGTGCACACTAATTACGGTCCTGGTGGTAATTGTAGACGCTTTGTTCACTGTTGAGGCACTAGAGAACACTGGCAAGTAAATTCCACTTATTAACTGAGTATCGACGTAATTCTTGTCGATAAGAATTCTCAATTAATGCCATGTGCTTCTCCACGCTGTCTCGTGCGCGTGCCTTGTTGATGTAGTAGTAATAATGGCCGTCGCCGCCTCCCTCTCCCCGC
>WNGS01165009.1:0-13905 GCA_020271785.1 Procambarus virginalis | reverse complement strand
AGGCAGAGATGTGGTTCAATGGACCTCAGTGGCTAATCAGCGACCAGTGGCCTGAACAAAAGCCCAGTCATTGTGACCAATGTTACTGTTCCCACTGAGAACCCAGAACCACCTCGGACTTTGGTAATTGATCCTACTCGGTACTCTGAACTGAACAAACTTATAGGTGTCACCCAAGAGTAGTTTGATTTTCTAAAGAAAATAGGAATCAAGCATAAATTCCCTAATGCCCTAAGGTATTGGGTCAAAGAGCTCAGATCGACACATTCGGTGACAGAATTGACAATGTTCCAAGAAGCTACAACGTGATCTGGGTCTCTGGTTAGACACTGACAATTATAACATAATCAGATGCGGAGGCCGCTTACAGCACGCTGACATAGATTTGGAAGCAAAAAATCCAATATTGCTCCTCGTCACCACATAGTAGCAAACTAATGTGTTACATTACACCAATACTGCACTCTGCATGGTGGGGTATTAGATACTCTCACAGACTTAAGACAACAGTACTGGCTACCCCAAGGTAGACAGACAGTAAAATCAATAATCAAATCCTGTGTTTTTTGCCGGAGATACGATGCCAGAGTGTGTCCATATCCTGCCCACCTCCACTTCCGAAGGAACGAGTCGTACATATTCGTCCCTTTGAGACTACAGGAGTAGATTTTCACAGGAGCACTAACACTTACAGGCACTAAAGACAAGAACCAGTAAAGCTTACATCTGTCTTTACTTGTGCCACAACAAGGGCAGTCCATCTAGAAGTGACTCCCGATATGAGTGCCGAGCATTCTTACAGGCTTTCCGCAGGTTTGCTTCACGTAGATCCTGTCCTAAGTTAATGATCTCAGACAATGGGTCCAACTTAGTGGCAGGAGAAGCATGTCTGAGGAAAATCTGGACACATCCAAAGGTACGCACAGCCCTAAATCAACGGCAGTGCCATTGGAAATTCATACCTCCCAGAGCACCATGGCACGGAGGCTTCTATGAACGCATGGTTGGTACGGTAAAACGTTCTCTACGGAAAACCCTACACCGCCAAAAGATTGACCTGCAGGAGCTTCAAACAGTAGTCATAGAGATAGAGCAGCACGAGTCAATACCCGACCACACTTACCTACCTCTTGATGGGTTTTGCAGCGTGAACCATTAAGTCCAGCTCATTTGATGTATGGTAGACCTCTCAAAACACTTGTGTCCCTTACGGACGAGGAACCAGAGGATCCTTCATATGTCACAAGAGAGTGATTTGGTTCAACGTTTCAAACATCTATCAAGGGTGATAAGTCGGTGGAATGACGTATGGACTCGAGAATACCTTACAGCTCTGAGAGAGTATCATTACGGGGCAAACAACCCCTACAACAGAATTAACTTGAACCCTGGTGACATAGTTCTGGTGGATAGTGATGGACCACGCTCAGAGTGGCCTATAGGTCAAATAGTCTCTGTTCATCCAGACAGCCAGGGCATCTTGAGAATAGTGAAAGTGAAATGCCGAGGCAACACTACTCTCAAAACTTTAGAGAAATTAGTTTCCTTTAGAACTGGCCAGGACGAAGACGTACAGCGACTTCCAGCACCCGATACGCCAGTACGGGACATACGTCCCCAAAGGACTGCAGCTCAACAATGTAAACTCAAATTAAAGCAGCATTATAATTCTGAAGGAGAAGAATAAAGTGATCGCAGTCCTCCTTATCGGGACTTCGACCCGTGTTCTTCCCCCCCGGAATTATGTCGGGAACCCGACACACTCATACACAAATAGTATAGTCTTCCCTTAACAGTATCCTCTTAAAATTAGAGAATGGGAGACTCCGTGACGTCATCGACGTCGCCGCAGTATTTACATTATTAAACCACTGTTCATACAACAGTTTAATGTCTAAATTGAATAAAAAGTGTTCAATAAGACTGAATATAATTATTAACCCAAAATATAGTTGATTCCCTTGTTACGTAAATTTAACTTAGAGTGGAAAAAAAATATTGGAACCAGGGAAGCAGAGCGTCTCTTACAGACGCCACGCTCACACGAAAACAATAACAATGGAGCTCGTGTTGTTGTGATAATGGCCACACAGGATAGACCTACTCTGCCTTAAGAAACTGCCATAGCAACATCACTACTACAAATAAGAGCACTCCAGTATCCGTCTTACCAAGTATTTGTTTATTATTCTAGTGCACTGATTAATATCCAAATGGTTTGGCGGTTATGATATATGAACAACCCAACACCATGTACTGTACCCCATTTTTACAGCCCTCACATACCATGTTATACCTGTATTGATATTTTAGGGAACAGTATTACTCTTTGCATCCCATACAGTAAATTGTGACTTGGAACAGCAAGTAGCTGAGCAGAGAACTATGTACATGTACCTAGCTGTTGCCAGCCTTGAAGGCCTCCACAGCCGCCATTGGCACCATGAGGCACAGGGCCACACCCACATAGATGCTACCATGACACAGCCTTAGTGGGCCCTTACTACAGCTCAGATAGGCCATTCTAGTTATTGTAGTAGTAGTATTCATAACTAGTAATAATTGTTGAAATAATAGTAGATTAGACCACCATATGTGGTATGATAAAATAATATAATTAAACTTAGGTAAACAATTTGTAGTTTAAGAAGGAGCCATTACAAAGTGGTTTAAGCTACAAATTGTCCCCCCCATTTGTGTGAGATTAATTTCAGGCAGTTTTAACAAGTACATACAGTCCACTCAATTTCTTACCTACTAAAAAAAAAAGATAAACTTTAATTTACTGAAGTCAATTAAAAGGAGATATACTGCCTGGAGTTTTTACCCACAGATTGGAAGTCTGAAGGTAGTCTTGCCACACGTAGGTATATTGTACTGAGACTATAATCCCTTCAAAGGTGGAGTGAAAGGTAGATCTTGTGGCTACCTGTATGAGGAGACTGAGCCCGAAGCAGAGGGCTCCACCTCAACCTATCATGGAGGATGTGCAGATGATGAGGTCAGAGTTCTGGTGTCTCATGTTTTCGCACCAGAATCGAGGTTGGCCACACCTTGGGTGAGTTGCAGGGCTGACCCCAGTCTTTCATAATGTTGCTAGGAGGCCATCCCATGTTAAAGAACTAAAGGAGGTGATGGGACACTATTTCCTGATCAGCTTCTGATGAGACGATGGAGAGCAGCCTTCAGCTTCCTCATCAGACGACGGAAGTATTTAGCCGACCGCGTTCTTCCTAGTTAGTGCCAAAGAGAGTACTCCAAAGACGGACATCATGGCATCGCCAGTGTGTGTCACAAGACTGTTGAGTTTTACGCTTGGCCAAGATGAAGAAAGATGTGGACAGATTTTGAAACTTATGTGAAGTGTGTCGGATCTTGGAGAACCTGACCAAACAGTTTCTTTGGCCCCATTGCAACCAATTGTCGTTGCTCGGGAACTTTTCCACAAGTCGTAACGGAAAGCTTGAGACTAATGCCCAGAACAAGGTCTTGGAACATTTATCTGTTTATTCTGATGTGTACCACAACCAGATTCTTGGAGTCCGATGCTGTCCGGAACATCGGGTTCTAAACCCTTATTAGCATCTGGTGAACTTATTTTCTTTGGTTTGTCCCAGGTGATCCAGATAGATAAGCGGAGCAACTTCAGGTCGGTCATTTTCACTGATTTTATACCTTGACCTTGGACCTTGAAGCAAATGCTCAAGCTACAGGGAAGTGTTTCGAGTTGGAGTGCGATAAGTCTTTCATGTTTTATTTGCCACTTATGAAGGGTTATAGAATTCCTCCCTTCGAGCTGATTTTTGGACACCAGGTAAGGGGGGACCCTTGAAGATACTCTGCAAGAAGCTTATGAGGAATGTAACTTTGTCCGAGGATGGTCAATTCCCGATTGACATCTGGAAGAGGTTGAGTTTTAGTACGGAATTGCCTCAAACATTTATGGACACTCAAGAAGGTCATACAGAACCGTCATGAGAGGTTCCAAGGCCAAGCAAGGAGGTTTGAGCCAAGTGACCTTGTTTTGGTGTTCAAACCTCGAATGGGGACTTTCATGTCCCACAATTTTATGGGCCCTACAGAGTCGTTGAGACAGATTGGATGATTTAGCCTACAAGGTGTGTCACCTAGAACAGTCAGCAGGTAATCGTTGTCCATCAGAATAGACTGAAGTATGTCAGGGCCTAGTCGTGTGAGCTGCACTGTTAGTTGTGATCCCAGGACTGAGGAAGATTCGGGTGGTAGGAAATTGGCTATCCCAGATCTGCTTCCTTTTAGTTAAATTAGGGAGATGCTATGTCATTCACAGAAGATCCAATGTGATGAGGTTCAGCAGTTGCTGGAGATGCTTGACGAACGTGACGAACCACTTTTTGGGAAATTCCTGCTCAGACAAACCTCATCTGCCATCTGTGTTTTTCAAAATGGGAATTTTAGGTTTTCACAGAAATCATTAATTTGTCATAAAATACGACCACAATTCATTAGTATTCATGGACAAATTGAAACTGCAACACCAAAGAATCCTACAGGGATCACATTTTCTCTGGAAATTCAATTTGATAATGCACCATATCCTTGAAATGTTTAATGTATTGGCAGATGTCTTACTTTGTATACGTCTTTCAGATTTAACTTAGGTACTATGGACATGAACTCCCAGTTGAGTTTTAAGAGCTTATATAGTGTGAAATTTATTATTAATGTACAAACTTTAATTTCGTATCATTGAATTTTATTTTTGTTTTGGCGTAATCTGTGTGGAATGTTAAAAATTAAATTTTCAAAGTTTAAAAACTACTTCCAAGTAGTTGCATTATCATTTCTCTAGATGCAGAGGGGAATGTTTTGAATGAAGGAGAGCCTTGTCACAACCTTAATTGTATTTTGTTTGTTATATTTAAGACAAAAGTCGAGCAATTAATTTTGATTTTCTATTGCTTAGGCTACGTTAATAATGAAATGTTGTTGTGAACCTGTAAATATTTCCCTTAACTTATTCAAGCCTTTAGGCCATAAAATAAGTCTCATATATCCCATCATGTTAATTTGCCGTGCAATAAAACAGTGGAATGAGTTATAGTGATAGAACAACACCATTGCAGGTACATATTGCATTTGTGGTAATCGAGTTGCTTTGTGTGCTACTAAATAATGCTGCAGGGTCTTGATTATATAGCATTCCTGCAGGAAATTTATGTATATTAATGTTGCAAAATTCATGTTGCCTAATGAATTTCATATCTGTAAACTTATATAACCAGTTTACCCCGTATGACATTAAAAATATAATATTTATTATGATAGTTTCAGATTCTCTGGGCAGTGAGGCAACGGATAATTTTGTTTAGTTCATTGGCTTTAAAAATGGTGTCATATGTTCATCCCTGTGTATTTGTCTGTCAGTGTAACTAATTGAGGTTTATTGCCATACGGGAGAACAGTGCTTGTTAGAAGCACTGTAACCAGCTGTATATGTAGACGTTATGGAGAGGCTGTCACCAGAGGTAAACTACACGTAATGGGACAGCCTGCCTACAGGCTCCAGCCTAAATAGTGGACACTAACTATACCTCCAATAACGAATTTGACAATTAAAAAAAAAGTTTGACAGTCACTGAATATGCCAACCGAGAGACAGGTGGGTCCCAGGAACTGATCTCGACTATGTAAGCTTTGCTAGTCGAGTAAAGTACTTTTGGGTCAGCACACAAACTAATATGGTTGAAGGCCGCTGTACTATTACACTAACTCCATCAACTATTAATTACGATGTGACCGGCCGCGAGGCCCTGCTCGTGAATCATTAATAACTCATGACACTTGGATGATCACCTCCTTATTATTCACCATTATTCATCACTCCCACTGTGCCCTACTCTCCCTCCTCCTTATATTCCAACCCTTCCTTACATCCACCGTCCACACTATCCTCATCTTCTCCATCCACATCATCTACACTATCATTCTTGATCTTCCCCTTCCTCCCCCTTGTTGCAGTACATCCTCCATCCCATCTCCCTCCTTCCCACTTCCTTCCTTTAATCATTCTTTCACTCATTCTTCTTTCTCCTCCCTACTCACCTTCATCTTCTTCCTTGTGCTCCTTATTTTTATCTTCCTCTTTTTTCTTCATATCCTCTTTAATTTTCTACCTCCATTACAACTTCATATAAGTCTTGTCCTTCATATAGTCCATCATTTTATCTTCTGCTTCCTTGTATGTCCTTATTCCTTCCCTGTTCCTTCTCTCCACCTTACTCCCCCACCTCCTACTTCCTAATTCAACTTACTACATATCTCAGCTTGGAATTCCATAGAACAACCAAGAGGAGTCATAAGAACAACTATATAAATGCGGATGGTAGCTCCAGTAAAGCAAATGAGCTGTGTGAATGGACATGTCATTAGAACCTAACATTATAGGAGTGGTAGAGGCCTACATTTCTGGGATAGATATTAACGTAGAACAGAAAGAAAGCAAATTAACGGAAAAGCTGGCAACTCGCAGCCTAGTGACTGACAGCCTGGTCAGGCCTAGTGACTGACAACGTGGCGAGGCCTAGTGACTGACAACCTGGCCAGACCTAGTGACTGACAGCCTGGCCAAGCCTAGTGGCTGACAGCCTGGCCAAGCCTAGTGACTGACAGCCTGGCCAGGCCTAGTGACTGACAACCTGGCCAGGCCTAGTGACTGACAGCCTGGCCAGGCCTAGTGGCTGACAACCTGGCCAGGCTTAGTGACTGACAACCTGGCCAGGCCTAGTGACTGACAACCTGGCCAGGCCTAGTGACTGACAACCTGGCCAGGCCTAGTGACTGACAACCTGGCCAGGCCTAGTGACTGACAGCCTGGCCAGGCCTAGTGACTGACAGCCTGGCCAGGCCTAGTGACTGACAGCCTGCCCAGGCCTAGTGACTGACAGCCTGGCCAGGCCAAGTGGCTGACAGCCTGGCCAGGCCTAGTGACTGACAGCATCTTGTCTCGGCTCCGTCAACATTGCATTACACATCATGTGCTAAGCGTTCAGCTCACCACCTGATGAGAATACCTATCAGTGAATGGTCTTGTCCAGAAGACAAGACTATCAATATGTATTTGTTATGTGAGCGGACCACACATGACTGTCCTTGTGCAGCTCAGCCTCGGCCTGTTCCGCTTACATCACAAATGCACATTAACAGTCTTCCAGACAGCGAAAGGGAAGCTCTGCTTGAACACAGACACTATACATTGTATATGCGCAGTTTGTGAGTGCTTTCTTTGGCACCACGTGAGATAAAATCTTGACATTAACATGTCATCAATGGGATTATCATTTGATGCCTAACCCTAGAAATTGTTTCATTTAATGTTTAATTACTTTTTATATGATTGGCATATATCATTTTATGTCAGGTTAGTATCATATCAGGTTACTATATCACGTCAGGTTACTATATCACGTCAGGTTACTATATCACGTCAGGTTACAATATCACGTCAGCTTCCCCGCGAAGTGGTAGGAAGCCAGTGTTCACCAGGAGCTGGTACTCTCCACCTGCCACAACCTACAACATACAAATAGCTCAAGATGATTTCAAGATAACCTCTCAAGTTTACCTGACCAGAAACGTATGAACTCAAGGAACCCGCCTGACACAACAATGCACAGAAAACGTGAATATTTGTGAGCCGGTCCTTTTCATAGCGCTTTGTAATTTGTTCAGCGGGGATCATAACGTGCTGGATGACAGGACGTTTGGGTAGAGCTTTCACCTCGGTAGGTGTAGACTGACGAAGGAATGATCGCTAGCAGTGTGTTACTCTTGAGAATGATCGCTAGCAGTGTTGCTCTTGAGAATGATCGCTGGCAATGTTGCTCTTGATAATGATCGCTGGCAGAGTGTTGCTCTTGATAATGATCGCTGGCAGTGTTGCTCTTGATAATGATCGCTGGCAGAGTGTTGCTCTTGATAATGATCGCTGGCAGAGTGTTGCTCTTGATAATGATCGCTGGCAGAGTGTTGCTCTTGATAATGATCGCTGGCAGAGTGTTGCTCTTGATAATGATCGCTGGCAGTGTTGCTCTTGATAATGATCGCTGGCAGAGTGTTGCTCTTGATAATGATCGCTGGCAGAGTGTTGCTCTTGATAATGATCGCTGGCAGAGTGTTGCTCTTGATAATGATCGCTGGCAGAGTGTTGCTCTTGATAATGATCGCTGGCAGAGTGTTGTTCGTGATAATGATCGCTGGCAGAGTGTTGTTCGTGATAATGATCGCTGGCAGAGTGTTGCTCTTGATAATGATCGCTGGCAGAGTGTTGCTCTTGATAATGATAGCTGGCAGAGTGTTGCTCTTGATAATGATCGCTGGCAGAGTGTTGTTCGTGATAATGATCGCTGGCAGAGTGTTGCTCTTGAGAATGATCGCTGGCAGAGTGTTACTCTTGAGAATGGAGCAGCCAATGCAGGCGATGAGTCACAATAACGTGGCTGAAGTAGCACAATAACGTGGCACAAGCGACTTGAGAATGGTCCAGGACGGACCGAAACGTCTCGTCCCTTCAACTTCTAGTGTGTGGTCTGGTCAACATGGAGCAGCCAACATGCGGGTGTTGATGGGCGAGAAGACTGTTACCTGGTTGATGGGGTTCTGGGAGTTCTACTCCCCAAGCCCGGCCCGAGGCCAGACTTGACTTGTGAGAGTTTGGTCCACTAGGCTGTTGCTTGGAGCGGCCCGCAGGCCCACATACCCACCACAGCCCGGTTGGTCTGGCATTTCTTGAAGGAAACAATCTAGTTTCCTCTTGAAGATGTCCACGGTTGTTCCTGTAATATTTCTGATGCTCGCTGGTAGGACGTTGAACAACCGTGGACCTCTGATGTTCATACAGTGTTCTCTGATTATGCCAATGGCACCTCTGCTCTTCACTGTATTGGAGTTGTTGTTCTGGCACCCCGCCTAGTTGTGTCAGCGATCTTAGAAAGTACGGGATGCAAGCGCTCCCAGGCGTTGGTGCATACTCAAGGTGTGAGCGATCTTGTGCCGCATATAAAGTCTTGTGACTGCCGCTGTAGAGCGTCGGTGTGCTTACTGCCTACCAACACACCCGTCCTCCAAACAAACACCCAAAAGTGATTCCATGCACCCGCCAAACCCCCTGTTTAGTAATGAAAAGCGGTTTTCCGCTTTTCATGAATGACTAGTTCATTTCAAAATGACCAGTACCCTTTAATCAGGTGACTTATGTTCCCCCCCACCATCACCCTGGTGGGAAAGTACAACGGAAATTTGAAACAAATCACAAGCGCATGCGCGTCAACGTCACGGACCACAACGTTACCTATTTACCCCGCCCCCCCCATCTCCTGCATGTGTTTGTTTCCACATTTGGGTCCAAAAGTAGAAGACTTTTGACTCCTCTTAGCGAGCAAGCTTAAGAATTTCCCAGCCTGTAACTCATGTTAAGCTCTATATTAAAAGTTTTCTGTTGAACACGACTCAGTAATTGGTTTATAACCAGATCCCCCCAATTACTGCTGGGTGAACATTGGCTGGCTCTGGCTCTGTCTGTCTATCTGTCTCAACTAACCACACTGGTGCACATGGGAAGGGTGAAACCTGCCGAGTCATAGATAATGACTCGCACCTCCACCACCATCATGCCATCACTCCCAACCAGTACAATCCATGCCATCACTCCCAACCAGTACAATCCATGCCATCAATCCAACACAATCCATACAATCCACCAGTACAATCCATGCCATCACCCTCCCCCCAACCAATAAAAAAATGACCAAAGATGTGCAACGAGACTCGTTCCTGAACTGAAGGGATTAAGCTCTGAGTAAAGACTGTTAGACCTTACCACGCTGTAAGAAAGGAGAGAATGGAGGCATATGGTAACTTGTAGGGTTTAAAGGAAATTTACAAAGGCAGGCAAAGCCCCATTGTTCAAAACTAGGGACAGCAGAAGAGAGGGTCATAGATGGTAACTCGAGACGCAAATGAGTCAGAAAGAGCTCTTTCAGTTTTAGAACTATCAATAAGTGGAAAAGGTTAGACGTAGATGTTAAAGCTAAATCAAATCAAAGTTTTAAATTAAAATATGATAAAAGCGTGAGGAAATGAGTCATTGCTTTAATCTACGGACGTTCAGAAGTTGGGGCTAGGAGCCTAACTCGACCCTGTAAGCACATCTAGGCGAGTACAGTCAATAGGAGAGAGGGAAGGTGTAGCCTCGTCACAGGAACTTACCGCGCCCAATACCGCCAGCTGCCGCCTGTTCATCCCTGTGGGAGAAACACACACAGTAAAGTATTTCATAGTTTAAGATGACTATGGTCGGGTATATATTGCTCTCTAATAATGAACAAAGTCAGAAGTTTCTAATATTATTTCATTTGTTTTTTTGTGGCATCACAGGTGTTTATGAATGTGTACTCGCCTAGTTGTGTTTGCGGGGATTGTGTAAGTAAATATCAAAAGAAGGCGCCTAGTCGGGGAGAGAATGTAGCACCATCAATTGCAGGATATTCAAGAGGCACTGTCCAACCACTTGGGCTGGAGGTTAGAGCGACGGTCTCGCTTCATGCAGGTGGGCGTTCAAGTCCCGACCATCCAGTGGTTGGGCACCATTCCTTTCTCCGTCCCATCCCAATCCTTATCCTGACCCCTTCCCAGTTCTATATAGNTTTTCAGTTGTATCTATCCCTGGGGACCATTCAGGCTTGTTTGCATTTGTGTTCCTCACGTGTTGCCCCAAAAAATGAGGTGATTTGATAAAATGCTATGCCCAAGATAACCATCCAGGTGCCGGCGGGGAAGTGTTCATATAGCCTCGGCTATCACTTCCTTATGTCCGGTCGTGATGGTCAAGTGGTTTAAGGCATCCCTGTACATACCAGTTGCGTTGCTCCTGGGAGTATGGGTTCGAGTCACTTCTGGGGTGTGAGTTTTCAGTTGTATCTAGTCCTGGGACCATTCAGGCTTGTTTGCATTTGTGTTCCTCACGTGTTGCCCCAAAAAATGAGGTGATTTGATAAAATGCTATGCCCAGATAACCATCCATGTGCCGGCGGGGAAGTGGTTCATATAGCCTCGGCTATCACTTCCTTATGTCCGTCGTGATGGTCAAGTGGTTTAAGGCATCCCTGTACATACCAGTTGCGTTGCTCCTGGGAGTATGGGTTCGAGTCACTTCTGGGGTGTGAGTTTTCAGTTGTATCTAGTCCTGGGGACCATTCAGGCTTGTTTGCATTTGTGTTCCTCACGTGTTGCCCCAAAAAATGAGGTGATTTGATAAAATGCTATGCCCAAGATAACCATCCAGGTGCCGGCGGGAAGTGGTTCATATAGCCTCGGCTATCACTTCCTTATGTCCGGTCGTGATGGTCAAGTGGTTTAAGGCATCCCTGTACATACCAGTTGCGTTGCTCCTGGGAGTATGGGTTCGAGTCACTTCTGGGTGTGAGTTTTCAGTTGTATCTAGTCCTGGGGACCATTCAGGCTTGTTTGCATTTGTGTTCCTCACGTGTTGCCCCAAAAAAATGAGGATTTGATAAAATGCTATGCCCAAGATAACCATCCAGGTGCCGGCGGGGAAGTGGTTCATATAGCTCGGCTATCACTTCCTTATGTCCGGTCGTGATGGTCAAGTGGTTTAAGGCATCCCTGTACATACCAGTTGCGTTGCTCCTGGGAGTATGGGTTCGAGTCACTTCTGGGGTGTGAGTTTTCAGTTGTATCTAGTCCTGGGGACCATTCAGGCTTGTTTGCATTTGTGTTCCTCACGTGTTGCCCCAAAAAAATGAGGTGATTTGATAAAATGCTATGCCCAAGATAACCATCCAGGTGCCGGCGGGGAAGTGGTTCATATAGCCTCGGCTATCACTTCCTTATGTCCGGTCGTGATGGTCAAGTGGTTTAAGGCATCCCTGTACATACCAGTTGCGTTGCTCCTGGGAGTATGGGTTCGAGTCACTTCTGGGGTGTGAGTTTTCAGTTAATATATATATAATATATATATATATATATATAATTTGTCGTACCTAGTAGCCGAACGCACTTCTCAGCCTACTATGCAAGCCCGATTTGCCTAATAAGCCAAGTTTTCATGAATTAATATATTTTCTCTCATTTTTTTCTTATGAAATGATAAACCTACCCATTTCATTATTATGAGGTCAATTTTTTTTATTGGAGTTAAAATTAACGTAGTTATATGTCCGAACCTAACCAACCCTACCTACCCTATCTTTATAGGTTAGGTTAGGTTAGGTTAGGTAGTTTAGGTATCGAAAAACAATTAATTCATAAAACTTGGCTTATTAGCAATCGGGCCCTGCCTATATGCTGAGAAGTGCGTTTCTGCTACTAGGTACGACATATATATTATATATATATATATATATATATATATATATATTATATATATATAATATATATATATATTATATATAATATATAATATATATATGGATGGATGGAAGGAGGGATGGCTGAGAGACACCAAGGCAACACCAGGTACTCTCCCCTCCCCCATAATACCATATAAATACTAATATATCATTGTACACGAATCATTTCCTCCTCATGTTCAAGTCCTGGTTATACTAATCAAAGGGGAGGGGGCAGTAGCTCACTAACTCTCCGCTTTTAATAAACAATAACAACACGATGCAACATTATATGTACTATCAGTGTGTGTGATGTGTGTCTATGTATGTATTAAGACGATGTACTGAACGGGGTGAGAATAGCTTGAGCTACCTCATCCCTTTGTGTGTATTTTACTTCAATAAACTTATTTCAATTTCAATTTCAATCAGTGTGCTTTAATGGCCTACTAATCTTGTCATATCATCACTCAAGCTATCAGTGCTATGAATCAAAGCTTCCAATGTGCTTTAATGTGCCTACTTATCTTTGTCAAATTTTCTTACAATGTACCTGTTAACATTTTATAAATTTGCTAGAAATTACCTACTTAATATTATCTGCTAGATTAAGGACCTGCCCGAAACGCTGTGCGTACTAGTGGCTTTACAAAAATGTGAACACATCATGCTATGTAGTCTCATAAACCCAATGTAACTTCTTGTATATACCTGTATATAAATAAAAAATAATAAAATAAAGAAGAAGAATCAGGGGGCTTACCAAGAAACAGGCGACATGTACAACGACTTCTATATGAAGGAATGGATGCGATTACAAGACATTATGGCGTGTCCAGAATGTGGCTGTGTGAGGAGCCTAGTCATGCTTCCTACTAAGCTGTACCAGGTTGAAGAAGGAACCGTCAGGATTATTGGCGAAGAATCGTCGCCCCAAGTGTAACTTGAGGCTCTGGTGCAGTCATTGACACAGTCAACGTCAATGAGAATCGGTTAAACCAGGTAGGGACTGAGATGCTACGACCAGCATAATTCTAGTTCTCCTACAGTGGACGGTGAAGTAAAGTGATTTGTGGTAGACTATGTGAGTTGCCATATGGTATTGCTTTTTGGTTTGCGGCAGTCTAATAAAGCTCTCCCTCATGGGGAGCACATGACTCCGGGTCACCCCTCATTGGGTAATGGTCACCGGCGAGGACCAATGAGCTCGTGTGCTTACATTCAGGCTCCCAAAGCCAGGGCCCCAGCCCTGGTGTCCACGAACGCCAGCACCGGCGGCGACATCAACTAACATGGAATTTGACAAATCTGAAGTAGGCTATCACCCGGAAATTTACAAAAATCAAAAACTATAATTCACATATAAAACTTGGACCGTCTTAAATATAGCTAAAGTTACTTTTGCCAGTCTGAAATGTTACTGCGAGGGTGAGACTTACTGAAGGTAGAGAAATTTACAAAAATCAAAAACTATAATTCCATGTTGCTTACCTGTTCCTGCAGGTAAGCAACATGGATC
>WNGS01165008.1:7011-22219 GCA_020271785.1 Procambarus virginalis | reverse complement strand
TAGGTGAGTACAAAATAGGTGAGTACACACACACTCTCTCTTAGTCGGGATCCAAGAGTCAATGCTCGATCCTGCAGGCACAAATAGCCGAGTACACGTACACACACGGACGTACAGATGCATACAAGTGTGTGTGGTGAGTATTCACTAATTGTGTTTGCTGAGTCGAGCAATAGCTCCCACGTCCCGCTTTTCCATCTGGTCGATTAGTGCAATGACTTTCATTAGGATAGCCCTGGGGATGTGGCCCTGGGGATGGGCACTGGGGATGTGGGCCCTGGGAATGTGGCCCTGGGGATGTGGGCCCTGGGAATGTGGCCCTGGGGATGAGTGAATACACAGTTTAAGATATCAGTAGCTACAATGACCAGTATGGGAGAGGATGATGGAAGGAGATTAGCATACTTGCAATAGATCTGGCAGTTCTTCTCCTCCCCAAGCAGCCACCTGGCGGCCAGGCTAGACGTGTGACAAATTGATCGACAGGCTGTTGCTTGTAGCGTCCCGCAACCCCGAATATCTACTGCAACCCAGCTGGGTTGCAGTTCTTCCTGCAGGAACTTATCTAATTGGTGGTGTTTTTTTTTTAGCAGGTCCGCTTTCGTTCCGGCAATATTTTCTTATATTTGTTGGTATGATATTAAACAGCCGTGAATATCTGATGTTCGTATAGTGTTTTCTTACCTGGTTGATGGGGTTCTGGGAGTTCTTCGACTCCTCAAGCCCGTCCCGAGGCCATGCTTGACTTGTGAGAGTTTTGTCCACCAGGCTGTTGCTTGGAGCGGCCCGCAGGCCCACATATCACTATAGCCCGGTTGGTCCGGCACTTAAAGAAAACAATCTAGTTTTCTCTTGATCTTAATGTGTCTACGGCACGTCTAATCCTCAATGGTTCTATTCTGCATTTCCAACCATATCGCTCGTTGCAGTATGTTATTTAACTGCAAATTTGGTGTCTAGCCTTCCAGTATCTTTCATGTATTTTGATACCTCTCTCGTCTCCTTTTTAAAGAGGACGGTCCGAGAGCTTTGGGATGGTCCCAGTAGTCTAGGTGGCTTATGGTGCCTCTGCGTGCGTATATGTTCTCTGTGTACCCTCTATTGCAGAGATCTCTCCTGCTTTGAAAGGGGAAAGTGAGTACCAAGAGGCACTCGACGCCGGCCAGCACCAGTGATTTGACCAATAAGATCACTGTGGTGGGATCTCTGGATCTGAGGGTTGTCAAACTAACTTAATTTATTTTAAAAATTTATTTATATATACAAGAGTTCTTACATTCTTTTACTATCCTATGTACTATTTTCCTATCCTCTTCCTGACTGATGCCACATTTGTTTTGTTAGACTCACTACAGGTCAGGTCGTGTGACATCACTAAACCAGCCAATGGTTGGAAAGGACACAGCTGGTCGCCAGAGACACGAGAGGGTCTGAAAGGCTACAGAGAGAACAGACCACAGTACAACCACAACTCAAGACCCCATTGGTTTGGTGGGTTGCTTGGGTTAGTACGTTTCCTGGCTAGGCTAAGAGATTGTATTTTCGTCCCTCTCTTAATATCCCATCAATCGTCCCCTCCCATTCTCCATGAGCGACTCCTCATTCCCCATCGCCCACCACCGTCCTGCATCCCATTTCCAGGGCGTCCGGGTCATGGGAAGACCCCATAAGCCGTGGCGGAATCATTAAGATGTTCCTGCCTGATAATGTCGTCGTCCTCGTGAGCGCCATGTTGGCTTACTATCCACATATCCGCACGGGCGCGGGTATGTGGGTTAACTCGGAGAGCAGGGATGGAGGAGGACGCATGATGAGGGGGGACAGAGAAAGGGCGAGGGAGGATAGATGAGGGAGAGGGATGAGGGAGAGGGATGAGGGGGAGGGAAGGTGATATAGGGACGAGAGTTGAGTGATATCAATAACCTCCCCGACACTGACAACCAGGAAGCTTGTGTGTCATATGACACGCCCTTGGGTTATCTGCCTCGGCCACCCCCTGGCTTCACCCCCCTCCCCACACACCCGGCTTCACCCCTTCCCCAGACACCTGGCTTCACCCCTCCCCCACACACCCGGCTTCACCCCTTCCCCAGACACCCGGCTTCACCCCTCCCCTACACACCCGGCTTCACCCCTCCCCCACACACCCGGCTTCACCCCTCCCCCACACACCCGGCTTCACCCCTCCCCCACACACCCGGCTTCACCCCTCCCCCACACACCCGGCTTCACCCCTCCCCTACACACCCGGCTTCATTGTTCACGCTTCTTCCTCCAATATCCCAGCACCAACTGTGTACCAATTTCCATTCATACTCTCAATGCCATTCCATTTTTGTATTACAACTACAAATGTTATCTTCATTTCGATACCCTCTATTATCTCATCCCCCAGTGCCACCTCATCCCCAGTGCCACCTCATCCCCAGTGCCACCTCATCCCACTCTGAATCGCCACTGCCCTCATATACCCATTTACATTCCAGCCGGCGCAGCAGTCTTTCTCTATTTCTGACTTCAGCTGTAATTGACGTGGCTATTTCTGGCCAGATTTTATCCTAAAGGCAAACACGGTCTTGTTACCCTTCTACACTGCCTTTGTCTCTCTCGCATCTTCTGTGTTGAGCTCCCTATTTCCAGCACTATGGTTAAACATGGGGGATTACCATACCTTGAGGTTACCTTGAGGTGGTTTCGGGACTTAGCGTTCCCGTGGCCCGGTCTCATCGGTGCTGAACTGGTTAAGAGGCTGTTGGACGCGGCTTTTGGACGCGGCTGCTCGCGGCCTTCGCAGCCTTACGTATGAGTCACAGCCTGGTTGATCAAGTATGCTTTGCAGGTGTTTGTTAAGTTCTCTCTTGAACACTGTGAGGGGTCGGCCAGTTATGTCCCTTATGAGTAGTGGAAGCGTGTTGAACAGTCTCGGGCCTCTGATGTTGATAGAGTTCTCTCTCAGTGTACCAGTTGCACCTCTGCTCTTCAACGGGGTATTCTGCACATCCTGCCATGTCTTCTGGTCTCATGTGATGTTATTTCTGTGTGCAGGTTTGGGACCAGCCCCTCTAATATTTGCCATGTGTAAATTATTATGTATCTCTCCCGCCTGCGCTCAAGAGAATACAGATTTAGGCTCTTTAGTCGGTCCCAGTAGTTTTGTTGTTTTACCGAGTGGATTCTAGCAGTAAAGGATCTCTACACGCTATGTGATTTGATGTTGGTATCACATCCATGACAAATTTATTTGGATTATCAATCGTCATTGTGTTTAGTAGCTCGCTGAAGTCAGAGGATTAAGAATAGAGGAAACAGCCCAAGGCCAATTGGCCTATTTTCATCCACTCTAATTCATTCACGTATTTAACCCATGCTTGAAACTGAAGACCAACTACCCCCCATACCAGGCAGTTCCAATTTAGAGCCACCTAAACTCGTTCATATGTATGTCTAACCTACGCTTGAAACAATCCAACGATTCCACGTATAGTGTGTCACCCGGTAGTGTGTCCCATAAATCACCACAGATCCCATCTCTTCCCTACAGCTGTCAATGCACGAAGCTTCTTTACCTTAAGTATACCCAATGTGGGTTCTGGGATTTCTAGTCCTCAAGTGTGGCAAGAATGAGAGCTTGGTCCAAGAGGCTGTTGCTTGCAGCGTCCCGCAGGCCCCACATCCCCACCGCAGGCTTGGCTGCTTGGCACTTCCAACGTGAACTTTTCTCATTTTATCTTGAAAACGTCCAATCAACTCCCGGAATTGAGCCTCGTCGTTATGTGAAGTTCTGAGGTCTCCAATGATTTAATATATTGCTTCCCCTATTTTGCTCTGTCTGCAACCATATTTACGGTTGTGGTCATCCCACATATATATCACATGACTATGACCACATATAGCTGACTATATATATCATTGGAAACACAAACCGTAAATGTGTATTTTCCGCTTGTTACAACTTGTAATAAACTTGTTACATCTTGGCTTAACGTGTTTATGACGTATTGGAACCGTGTTACAACTTGCTATATTGGTTGTTATAACTGGTTAGGAGGTGTTAAAACTTGTTCGAACGTTGTACCAACATCGTAGTTTCGGTGTGTGTGTTTGGCGGATATATATGTGGTCAACCTCAATACATTCAACATCCTTGAAACTTTCTCTCGATTCTCCAAAGCTGGAATCATATTTCCTTTTGTTGACGTTAGGGAACACCAATTTCCTGGTTTCAACCCTCTCGGCCTCCACTCTGGTTGAACCTAATCCCTAAATTACCCAAATTGCCCGCAACCATTACCCAATTTCTTACCCCACAGATCTAATTGCAATGGAAAAAAAATCCCACCACTGTCCTGCTCTTAAATACGAATCACTATTATTTTCCGCCTCTCCTCACACCCCTGATTTTTTCTCCTCTTTCATCTTGACCCAATTTCTGTCCCTTCCCCTCTCCTCCTATTTCCCTTAACCATTCTTATTCCGGTCCCGTTACTCTCTCTCTCTTTCTCCGTCCCATCAAACTTCTCCTTTCTCCGCTTCCCTCCTTAATACTATTTCTTTCCTCTCCTCGCCTAACCACTTGGGCTGGACGGTAAAGTGACGGTTTCACTTCATGCAGGTCGGCGTTCAATCCCCGATCGTCCAATTGGCTGGGCACACAAAACACATGGCGTCTAGATAACCCGTAACAACATGGGTTCAACACGGGGGGCGCTCTTGCCCCTCTCAATTACTACACCTCTATGACCCGCCTTAGCTGCCACGGAAGACGGGCAGAATTCTGACGATTTGGCTAAAGCTTTCGACAAATGTGCCCGTGATGTTATCGCACACAAAATGCGTTCAAAAGGAATTACTGGAAAAGAAGAAATAAGAATCATAAATTTTCTAATGGACAACAGTGTACAACAGTGAACATAGTAATATCCGGATCATTCACCGTGAAAAGCTCAGTCCCGCAGGGCACTGTGCTTGCTCCAGTACTCCTCGTTATCGAATACATAGACAAGGACACAAACTATAAGACCATATCATCCTTAGTAGATGAAACTAGGTGTTTTATGAGAGTAGACAAGTACCGGACCAACCGGGTTGTAGTGGATATGTGGGCCTGCGGGCTGCTCTAAGCAACAGCCTGTTGGACCAAGTTATCGCAAGTCAAGCCTGGCTGGGCTCGGGCAGTAGAGCAACTCCCAGAACCCCATCCAGGTATAGCCAACACAGAGGACGCAGCAAACCTCCAACATGATGTAAATCAATTCTTTCAATGGGCCGCGTCAGGGTAAGTTCCAGCTACTGCGCTTCAGAACACAAATATAAAAACCAAAACCAACATACAAGACAGTCAAATCATACCATAGAACGAAAATGCAATGTAAAGTATGTGAAAGTAATTATGTCAAACACAGACATCCACTACGGGCTCACCATAGCCCGTGCTACTTGGAACTTCTTGTGTCAGGTAGCGAATCTTTAACAACAACAACAATAATGTCAAAACACCTTACCTTTAAAGAACACAAAATACCTTTCACAACTATAAGAACAAAAAGAACAGGTTGGATAAAAAGAACCTTTCAAACAAGAGATTCAAGACCAATTATGATTCTCTTCAAGACACTGGTGCTCTCTAGGGTGGAATACTGTTGCACACTAAAGGTTCTATGCAGGGCTGGAGAAATTGTTGACCTGGAGAACGTGCAAAGATGCTTTACTGCTAGTATCTATTCAATAAATCATTAACATATTGGGAGCTATAACGGGACCTATTGGGACGGGAACTTTAACTCTGATGTTAAGACTTAACGCTGGTTGTTGTTGTTAAAGATTCGCTACCTGGAACAAGAAGTTCCAAGTAGCATGGGCTATGGTGAGCCCGTAGTAACGCTGGTGGCAGAGATACATAATAATTTACACTTGGAAAATGCCAGAAGGACTGGTTCCAAATCTACACACGGAAATAACACAACATGCTCAAGGTAATTAACAAGTGGAATGCATTAGGAAGTGAGGTGGTGGAGGCAAACTCCATAAACATTTTCAAGTGGAGATATGATAGAGCCCAGTAGGCTCAGGAGCCTGTACACCAATTGATTGAGAGATGATAGACGGGACCAAAGAGCCGAAGCTCCACCCCCGCAAGCACAACTAAGTGAGTACACGAGACCGGAGGCATGACAGGATGTGCAAAATAGCTCAGTTGAAAAGCAGAGGTGCATGCTGCGAGAGAATTCCATCAACATCAATGGCACAAGACTTTTCAACACTCAGGTCCAGCGCCGCAGCAGTCGCGTCAGAGGGCCCCAAGCTCCTAAAATATTAGTACTTACAGCTCGAACGTTCAAATATGCACTGCTGGACACGGAAAACAAGTTTAAGTTTTATTTCAGATTCTTCAGCTACAATTCCAATTTTCTAGAATGTCATTTGGGTCTAATTCTCTAACACAAAACGTGAACACTTTGCAGCCCCAACCGCACCAATTTGTACGCCTGACCAAATGGTTGGTATAAGTGTTATCATTTTAGCAAGGGGGGCTGCGCCAGAGGCAACATATAACTGAAAGCAGTAATTTGCTAAGTGCTCTTATGATAGCAGGCAATACTACAGCGGGTCCACCACTTGCGTTAACTGTAGCCCCACTCATCACCACCACCACCAGCCAGGGTTCACCCAGCATATACTACTCAACCTCTTACGAAACCTGTACATCTTCCCTTAATCATGGCAGCTATGTTTTACATGTATTAAGCGGTTGACAAGCTTCGAAACTTCACAACCAAAAAGGTTATTATTGTTATAAACAACTTCGTAGGGCTTGGGAGCACATCACATGGTCAATACATGTAAACAATGCCGCCGTGACAGATATTGTTCTGGTTTCGTACATGTTTGATGAGGCGTGACCCAGTAGTACTAGTACTCTAACTACATGACGTACCTTGACCGGTACGTCATGGGCCAATTTACCTGGGTGCTAAACATCAATTCCGCTCCTCTGGCCTGTGAACAGGCCAATTGTGCTCTTGCTGGGGGGACGAGGGGCCCAAATAACAGCTTATGGGACTTAACCCAATTTAATCACACTGTACACAGGTTGTATCATGGCGGCTTTACCCCCTCCCACCACCACCACCGTTACCATCAGCCCGGTTTCCCCTAGTTCATGGGATTCCTAGGCTGCTCACCCTTATGAAATGTGTACTTTTTACCTATATTTCAATCAATTCACACCCAAACATTTATATAAGATTTTACACACAAATTATATATATATATATATATATATATATATATATATATATATATATATATATATATATATATATATATATAGTCACCGCTGTACTTTAAAGCATTTTATTATTATATTAAATCAAGTACGCCAACATCAGGGCCATTTGTAGCAGTAATTTGTGCAGATAAAGTGTAGTTCGTGTGAAGATTGCTGGGATGACCGCGCGGAGCTCAAGAGCACCCGCAACTATCCCCAATTACCACACTTAATTGTGGTAATTGCACCCCAACACCTCCACATGCACAGCAACCTCCACTTTCCTAATGTCTGCGCCATTGTACTCCCACTAGACTGGCTCCAGAACTACGGGGCACGAGTTACAAGGAAAGGCTGCGTGAATTCCCCCCCCCCCTCATGTCGTTGGAAGAGTTCGAGGAGACATGATTACCACATACTAAAGTTTCAGGGGGAATTGCTAGGATACCTATAGTAGTAGTAGGCATCCATCAGTCTCAGGAGACTATGGAGTTGCGCTCTGGTTGTCGGTCTGGAGTGGCCTCACCAGGGCGCAAAGCCAGGGTAGGTTGAATCGGGGGAGAAGCTATGCCTATAGGTATAGGATACCTATAGGCATTAGGTAACACGGGTGGTACTTAAAGAAGGTGCCGTAGGTACAAACTGAGTACCCAAATGAGTCGCAGAGATATTAGAAAGAATTTCGTCAGTGTAATAGTAGTTAATAAATGTAATGCATTAGGAAGTGATGCGGCAGACTCCATTATACAGTTTCAAACGTAGATATGATAAGAGCCCAGCAGGCTCGCGAACCTGTACACCAGTTGAATGACATTTGAGAGGCGGGACCAAAGAGCCGAAGGTCAACCCCCCGTAAACATAATCAGGCGAGGACCATTAGGTGAGTACACCTTCACGGCTAACGCTCCGTAAAGGTCATGCTCAAGCACACTAATGCCCAACCTAAACCTAATGCACCTAAATCACAACCTCAACCTAAACCTAAAGCACCTAAATTATTGGGATCGTCTCAAAGCTCTCCAAATGTACTCACTAGAAAGAAGACGAGAGAGATATCAAATAATATACACCTGGAAGATACTGGAGGGCCAGGTCCCAAATCTACACAGTAAAATAACAACGTACTGGAGTGAACGATATGGAAGAAAATGCAGAATAGAACCAGTGAAGAGCAGGGGTGCCATAGGCACAATCAGAGAACACTGTATAAACATCAGAGGTCCACGGTTGTTCAACGTCCTCCCAGCAAGCATAAGAAATATTGCCGGAACAACCGTGGACATCTTCAAGAGGAAACTAGATTTATTCCTCCAAGGAGTTCCGGACCAGCCGGGCTGTGGTGGGTATGTGGGCCTGCGGGCCGCTCCAAGCAACAGCCTGGTGGACCAAACTCTCACAAGTCAAGCCTGGTCTCGGGCCGGGCTTGGGGAGTAGAAGAACTCCCAGAACCCCATCAACCAGGTATCAACCAGGTATCAACCACTTTTGACAAATAAGATGGACATTTAAAATATTATGCTCGAGTGCTATTTCTGAGCACAATTCAAGGTGATTGCAAAGATTTGAAGTTTCTAATTTTGTCATTTTATAACGAAATTTGACCATAAGGAAAAATGTCAATTTTGTGCTCTTTACCAAACTGACCTCCAGTTTGAAAAATAAAACATTTAAAATTTTATACTTGAGTTCTATTTTTTTTAGTGTAAGTTAAGGTGATTAAACTTAAAACTTGAAGTATGGGTAGTAATTTTACAAGGGCATTTGACCGTAAGGAATAAGGGAGATTTTTTGCAAATTACCCAAACTCCCCCTTCCCCCCCACCCATCCAACCTCCCCCCCAGTTTAAAAAATAATTTGTATATCTAAAATTATTACGCTTGAGTTATTATTTTTGTGCGTAATTAAAGGTGATTGTATATGTTGAATCTTTACATTTAGGCAATTTGAACACGTGGAAAAATGAAGATCTTATTTTTCAAAGTGATCTCCAGTTTAAACAATAAGATCGATATTTAAAATTATTATGCCTGGCTGCTATTTCTGAGCACAATTCAAGGTAATTATACATGTTTGAAGTTTTAAATTTAGTTATTTTTATGAGGAAGTTTTACCGCAAGGAAAATAAGTTTTTTGCTTTGTATTTTGCCTAACATGACCTCCAGTTTGAATAAATAAGTAGGATGCAGACGACGAGTCACAGTAACGGGGCTGAAAAGATGATGCCCAAACCATTCGACCGAAGATGAGGAAACAACGACGTTTCGGTCCGTCCTGGACCATCAACCCTGTCAATTCCTCTGAGAATTTTGTAGGTGGTGATCATGTTTCTCCTTACTCTTCTGTCTTTTCTCTGTGTGTGTGTGTGTGTGTATGTGTATGTGTATGTGTATGTGTGTGTGTGTGTGTGTGTGTGTGTGTGTGTGTGTGGTGTGTGTGTGTGTGTGTATGTATTCCCGTAGTTGTTCTTGCGGGGGTTGAGCTCTGCTTTTTCGGCTCGCCTCTCAACTGTCAATCAATCAACTGTGCTAAACGTTTCGGTCCACGACGGACCGAAACGTTGTCATTAGTTCACTTTCGTGATGTGTGACTTAATCGTCAATAACACTAATATTTAAAATATTATGGTCGAGAGCAAATTTTGGAGCATAATTCAAGGCGATTCAACTTAAAACTTGAAAAATGTGCAGTCATTTTACAGCGAAATTTGACCATCCGGAAAAAACGGAGATATTACGCATTAACCACAGCACCGCTCCTGTGCCGGGTAAGTCCACTACGGGCTCACCATAGCCCGTGCTACTTGCAACTTGTTCCGAGTAGCTGAATCTATAACAACAACAACATTAACCAGAGCCGACCTCCAGAAAGCAGAACAAAGGTGAACATGAAATTCCACAACTTCGCAGGAATTCCTTGTTTACTAATTACCCAGAAATTCTTAAAACCTCAAATTTCATTCGATGTTTTGTGTTATAATTACGATGGAATGTTCACATTTATAATTATTTCAACCTATTTTAAGGTTAAATAAAAAATAAAATGGAAGGAGTGCTTCACAGGAAGAAATGGGGGGGCCCCCGATGAGAAACAGCGGGGGGGGGCCCGAATGGGAAATAGCGGGGGGGGGACCCCGAATGGGAAATAGCGGGGGGGGGGGCAATGGGAAACAGCGGAGGGAGGGGGGGAGCCAATGAGAAACAGCGGGGAGCAGAGGGTATAGCGTACTAATAAATCTAGATGACTACACACTTCCCAGGATGGCATTAAGGCGGCCAGGGGAAGCCTGTCAGGTCCAGGCAACAATATGTCTTGCCAGACACCTTTATTACAACATTTTATACCTGCCCTCATATATCACAACCCCCCACCCCCACCCCGACAAAAATGGGTCATCCAATAATGTTAGCAGACTTCTAGATGTTACCACTGCTAGGCTTAGGCTCGGCTACAAGTACCTTTAGGAGTTTGTAACATCTGCTGATGTAGACTTGACTCAATGTAAACTCTGTCAGCAGAACTATTCGCATACTTGGCGTCATTATATAATGGAATGTGAAAAAATCGCGGAATTCAGAGATAACACCATCAATAGTGTCCAAGAAATGTGTAAGTACTTCATTCATAATGATGTGCTGCCCGAAATCTTAGCAAAGTATCCAAAATTTGCTTACTGTAGGTGCAGCCTGCACATGACTGTAAAGCTGCCGCCCAGTTGGGTGGGTGTGGAGCACATGACTGTAAAGCTGCAGCCCAGTTGGGTGGGTGGGGAGCACATGACTGTAAAGCTGCCGCCCAGTTGGGTAGGTGTGGAGCACATGACTGTAAAGCTGCCGCCCAGTTGGGTGGGTGTGGAGCACATGACTGTAAAGCTGCCGCCCAGTTGGGTGGGTGTGGAGCAAGACTAGTAACTGTGTGACTCACCATACATGTAAAGTACCTTGTATAGTGACTGTTGTGAGCCTCTTGTTGAATCACTTGATACAAAAAATTATTGATGTGTATATTTGTGTAAATGATTGTATAGTGCCAGACTGGTACTATACAATCATTGTATTGTGTAAATGACTGTATAGTGCCATAGACTAGCACCCCCAGGTGTGTGCCAGTCTCTGGCACACACCTGGGGACCACTGACTCTAAGGGGGGGGGTCAGGCATGCCACTCCCCAAAGAACAACATAACCACTGTCAATAACCTCAGCACAACGAACAAGCCAAACATACGAGCGACCGACCAGCCATGCTGGGCTTTGCCAACTTTTCCGAAAAAGTTTTATTTGAAAAATCACACCGATAAACTTTTCCTAGCGGAGTAATTGCAGTAGATACGGAAGGAAGAAAGAAGTTTTAGCCTAAGTCTTCGGGTGAAAAAAATATTAATAATTAAGAAGAAAACTTCTCGAAAGACGAATATTGTAAATAAAGACTTCTGGTAAGAGGCATGGGGTGTGGTTGGTGTTTAGAACATGAGTATATAAAAAAACATTTGCAGAAGGACTATTGGGCCCATAGGAGGCAGCTCTTATGTATGTCCAACCAACCTCATTCAAATATACATCTTACCGAGACTTCACACCACCGAGTGATCCCTTGCTTTACTGTGTTACCCGGTAATTTGTTTCATAAATCAACTTTCCATGTTTCCCAACCAGTATTTACCCAGGTCTTTCCTAAATTCCAGTTGGGAGAGAGAGAGAGAGTGTCTGCTGGAACGTCGTCGCGCGACTGAACGAAGGACATTGAAAAACCTTGGTCTCTTTTTATGATTATAGTTATCTCCCGTGTGCTAACTGCACCTTTAGAGTTCAATGGGCAATTCTGCACATTCTACAGTGGTCTCTGCTCAATTAAGGAATGATTTAAGTGTGTACTTTGGAACCAGTCCCTCCAGAATTTTACAAATAAAGATTTTATCTTTCTTGCCTGCGTTCGGGGAGTATTGTTCACAATAGTTTAGGTGTTCGATTAAATTGGTTGGAGCAGTGAATGTTCTCTCCCGTATTCTCCAGATCACCAATTGTGTCTGCCTAAACTGGTGCAGCTCCTGTGCTGCGGCATTCCACTACAAAGACCGCTCCAGCGCCGTAAAAATATATCACTGGCTTGGCATCTTCTGAGAAAAAATTGTGTTAAAGAGGCCTAAAATGTTCTTGCGGCAGAGATATGAAAGTGATACTATGTTCCTTCAGCGTTAGACGCAATGTGTCAAGGAGCCTAGCGGCCGTCTGTGGTCATCTCCGCTCTCCTGAGAGAGAAGGGGAGGTCCCTGGAGAAGTCTCAATAGTCTCTTGGTTCTATCGAGGCGAAATCAGGGAATATCAAGATGCATTTTGAACCAGAGATGAACCGACCTTTGTGGAGGACTGGTCCCGAGGGAAGCGTGTGTTGGTGGTGGGGTGTAGATAGGTCTGGTCTTGAGAGATCTGTAGATAGATCTTGAGATGTGTTCAGAGAATCATCGTCCCTGCGGCCCGGTCTCTGAGCAGCCATAGGTTGGTCCTCCTAAGGTTTCCCAACGTCAAGAAAATGTTGGTTTTCACTTTAACCTGAAGTGTCCTCTCCTAACCTACCTAGACTAAGCCAGAGGACCCAAAACAGAAAACGGGACTACGGCACTTTCGTGAGCCGCTTCCGTTTTCCAATACGACAATTTCTGGCCTTACGTAACGCACACGAGCGAAAAATGACGTTGTTTGTAAGAAGACAAGTTGCTCTGACCAGTCCTCTATGCAACCAGATAAGCTCCATAACCTAACACACTTCACCAACATTCTCCATCTATACCCCATTATTGGCAGTGTGGGCTTCGTATTGGACTTCCACCCAGCGTCCCGGGTTACAGATTGAGGCGTCACTGACTAGATCCGTTAGATCGTTAAGGATTCGAATTCATGTTTGAAAAATACGAGAACGTCGCAATAGCATCTAGACCTGGATACTAAACCAACAAGGGTTTCAGAAGACGACAACCAAGGCTTCTCAGTAGTACATAACTGGCTCAGGTGAGATATTAGATCCTTTGTTGAAGTACCACTATGGTATATGGTAGCCTTCCCCCACCCTCATGTATGTCATAAGATGCAATCCACAATATCATGGATCAGAGGAGGTGGAGGAGGCTGGTGGATCAGGAGGTGGTGGAGAGGCTGGTGGATCAGAGGAGGTGGAGGAGGCTGGTGGATCAGAGGTGGAGGAGAGGCTGGTACAGCACCGGCTGCTGCCAACGTCCTCGCATCACACCACTACCACGTGGTGCAGCTGCCGGGGTCCTGGGCCTGTCACACGGACGGCGGATGGGGAGTCAAGGGGCAATGGGTGAGGGACGGAAGGGCTGAGGGACGGAAGGGCTGAGGGACGCAGGGTGAGGGACAGCGGGTGAGGGACGCAGCGGGTGAGGGAGGAAGCAATATATAGCGTGAAGCCCGCTCCCAGTGTTGCACAAACACCCTCCACGCACCACACACACCCATATTGCTCCCCCCACCAGGCACACCGCCAGGGGGGTCCAGGTGACGGCTTCCCGTCGCTACAAGTGCTAGGGGCGCTCTCTGACCAGCCCGTCCTCCTCAGTTTCCCAATGTCAAGAAAACGGTCAATTAAAGTCAATATAAATTACTAACCCACCAGAGGACCCAAAACAGAAAACTAAACAGTACGTCACTTTCGCCAGCCGCTTTCATTTTCTAGTACGACAATTTTTGGCCTCGTGTAACGCCTGCGAGCGATAAGCGCCGTTCTTTGTAGGAGGACGGGTTGTTCAGCAAGGGTAAGGCAGGGTTGGACGCGGCCCATCACAGTATGCACGTACAAACTAGGACGCAGCGACCGTAGACATTATATTTTTCTACTGTTCCAGCTCTGGGGTCAGGCTCTCTCCTTGACTACGGGGGGCCAGACCAGTGAAGAAAGAGCTCCGTTCCTCCATCAAAACATAGGGGTTAGTAACACTCTTAGTCTGTCTAATATCCCCAACCTTTGCGAACATTCAACTGCCGTCCGGGTCTTGGGGAACTTAAATCCCCACCAGAGAAAAGGGCTGCGTGGGCGTACGTAGAAGGGTGTGCACCCACGAGGGGAACTCACCGCATGGACGACCTATCCAGTAAGGCTTGGGTACTGGGGGGGGGGGAAGAGGGGGGTCTAAACCCAACATGGAAACACATTTGCATTTCAAGCCCTATCAAGCACGAGATTTTCCACAAAGATCTACTGTGTATTTTGTGTTAGCTTTTGCCGTGGCACTGAATTGGAAATACTGAGCGAGGCTCAAGTATTTTTTAGCACGGGGGAAAATAAAACAAGCTCTATTTAGCCCATCCATTTTGCCTTTCAATTAAGTTTTCAATTTCGTGACAAACTGACAATACAAGGAAAGTTTAAACCCTAATAGAAAATTGATCCGGGGAAACTCATCGGATTTAATAAAAATAACGGTAACGAAATCTCCATTAACATTTTAGCCAACCACACACACACCACACAACAGTAAAGGAGACAACTCACGCGCAATACAACACTATTTACGGTGGTAGAGAAACAGCCAACGTACACTCACAGCCGTACTAATAACAGCAAACTCTAATGTTTACCAACAACATTAACTCTTAACATTAAACTCTTACTCTTAACGCGCGGGTAAGCTACTGCCGAGATATATTTGGGAGTTTAATTGTAGACCAAGGTTATAAATATTATGTTTGCTGGGAGAGACTTGTTCGCGTCCCCCAGTGTTGAATAGTTTATCCTTGTTTACCCGGTCGATTGTGTGTGTGTATGTGTGTGTGTGTGTGTGTGTGTGTGTGTGTGTGTGTGTTAGTGTGTGTATGTGTGTGTGTGTGTGTGTGTGTGTGTGTGTGTGTGTGTGTTTTTGTGTATATCCCGTAGTTGTTCTTGCGGGGTTGAGCTCTGCTTTTCGGCCTCGCTCTCAACTGTCAATCAACT
>WNGS01165007.1:12605-23637 GCA_020271785.1 Procambarus virginalis | reverse complement strand
GAGAATGAGATTAGTTTGGGTCCCCAGAACAATCATCCCTTCCCTCACTGGAAATGGAAACATTGGTCAGTGCAATGGGCCTGGGGCCCTGGAACTTCTTCAGCCGATTCAAGTGTACGAGCATTACCTGGTTACTCTTATCAGAGTGCCTCACTTTGTACGTGAAGTTCCCAGTCTTTTCTGTCACAATGTAGGGACCTTCGTACTTGTGGGACATAGTGTTCCCTAGTCGAGGCTTTAATACTAGGACAGGGTCGTCAGGCTGAAATACCCACAACTTAGCCTTAGCATCGTTTCGTTCTTTCATCTTTTCTTGGGCCTTCCCAAGATACTTTATTGCAGCCGCCTTGCAGTCCTTGAGTCTCTGGTGGTGTTGCGCAAAGAAAGCCGAACCTTCGGTTAACGTTACGTTCCCTAACAGATTCTCCTGTAACATTTGCAAGGGTCCACGAACTTTATGACCAAAGACTAAATCAAAAGGAGAACAACCCAGTGAACTTTGTAACCCCTCTCTAGCAGCAAACAAAACATATGGCAAGTTCTCATCCCAGAAGGTGTGGGACCTCTCGCACGATGTCTTCAACATCAGCTTCAGCGTTAGATGGAACCGTTCAATTACCCCCTGACTCTGTGGATGGTATGGGCTGGAAACCTTATGAGTTATTCCATGGTCCTTACAAAATTGTTAAAAAATACCAGACTTAAAGTTAGTACCATTGTCAGTTTGCACGACCCGAGGCAGTCCAATAGTGGAAAAAAATTGCAACATACGAGCAACAACAGTCTTTGCTCGGATGTTCCTTACAGCAAAAGCCTCAGGGTAACGAGTCATGACACACATCATCGTGATTAGGTAAATATTACCAGACTTAGTTCTGGGTAATGGACCAACACAGTCCATTACCACATGAGAAAATGGTTCCTCTGGCATGACAATAGGCCTTAGAAGAGCTTTAGGTGGAGTCTGGTTTGGTTTCCCAACAAGTTGACAAGCAATACATGCATTACAAAATTTTGCCACATCGCTTTTCAGCTTGGGCCAGAAAAAATACTTTAAGATTTTGTGATACGTAATATTAATACCTTGATGTCCCCCCATAGGATCATCATGAGCAGCTGCCAAAACTCTTTCTCTATAGCAGGTCGGCAACATAACCTGGTGGACTACCTCCCACTCATTTGACAAGGGAGCACTCTGAGGTCTCCATTTTCTCATCAAAATCTGATCATTGTAGTAGTACCCAGTTGCTGCGTTTTCAATTTCCTCCTTAGAGGTGGCTAACTCATGGCATTCTGCAAGACTGGGGTCAGCTTTCTGTAACTCACTCAAGGAGGCATCTAGGCCTTGGTCAGATGCCATTGGCCGAGGCTCAACAGTGTTCTCCTCCACCTCCCCACTACTCTCGGTAGTCGGCGGTGGCAGGCTCTCCACAATGTCCTCGGGTACGTCATCGAGTCGGGCCATGAATGTGTCCGCAAGGTCCACTTGGCTTTCACCACTCGGAAAGTTCCTCGTGTCCTCGGGATTTACCACCTTGGCAAGCACAGGTCTGCCCTTACATTTAAGTCCCATAGACCTGGTCACCGCGCACGCAGGGTACACAACATTATCCTCTGCGGCGGGTGGATCCAGGCAAACCTTAGGGGTAGGCAACATAATAGGCAGTCTGGAGTCCCCTACCTTACCCCCTGCTAAATCATTACCCAATATTACATCAACATTAGGGAAAGGTAGGTACGAAGTGACTCCGACTGTACAAACACCCTTGTGGAAATGAGATTCCAGGGTAACCTTATGGAGGGGTACTGCTCGAGTATCACTAGTGACCCCCTCGACCAGTACCACCTCTCCAGTGTCGAGAGTGTTGGCACCTTGCAAAGCACTCTCCAAAATTACAGTCTGGATGGCACCGGTGTCTCGGAAGATCACCACGTCCTTCCAGGAAGAACCCTCAGACAAAAGTAGTCTCCCATTCGACAAAAATGGGGTAAGCAAGTCCAACCACTGTGGGTTGGAGGTCTTACTCCCTAACCCTTCAGAAGGCCTCAAGCCCTGTGTCTAAGTCTGTGTCAAGCACTAGAGCATTGGGTCTTTTTTCCGGGTACAGTTGCCAACAACGGCTAATAGTGTGGTTTGGACGTTTACAGTGACCACAGATACGTCGGGGAGAAAAGACGTTACTAACAGAATTACCCTTCAGTTCACACTTAGGTGCCGTGGGGCTAGACAATTTAACAGGGTTAGTTATGTCTGAAACAGAAGGTGCTTAGTTAAAGGGATAGAATGAGCTGGTCTGGACTGGCTGTGGGTATAAGTTTTTCTACTGTGTGTGATATAATTATTTTTATTGGGCCTTTTGCCCGCCAACTGGTAGTTTTCTGCCATCTTGGCCAAATCCACAATATTAGAATCTACCTCTATCCTTCCTCTAATGTAGTGTGCTACATTCCCTGGCATATTATCTATAAAATGTTCCATTAAAATTACATTCTTCAGGGCCTCGTATGTTTCAACTTTAGCCGAGCGAATCCATTTATCAAACAATCTAATTTGATCATTAGCAAATTAAGTGAGCGGTTGGTTGTGAGTAGGCCTAAGGTTGCGATAAGCTTGGCGGTGAGCTTCGTGCGTAATTTCATATGCCCTCAAAATTCGTTCCCTGACTTTATCATATTCAAAACACTCCTCATCAGGCATGTTTATAAAAATATCTTGTGCTTACCCTAAGCCGCACCTGTAAGATTTTTATCCACTCTTCCCTTGGCCAGTTCATGGACATGGCTAGTCTCTGAAAATGGTTGAAAAATCTTTCAACCATTTTCAGTCAATTTTCAGAGTCAGGGTCCGACTCTGAAAATTCAGGTAAGTTATGTTTTTTATCAGAATGCCTGGGGTTTGAGTCCCCAGTAGGTGGTGGTACTATTCTTGCCACCTCATTTTTGAGCCTTTGCTCTACCACTTTAGCATTTTGTTCTGCTACTCTGGCCTCTTGCTCTGCCAGTCTTAACTTGGCATGTGTTAACTCTAACTCTATATTTCTACTAGCTGCACTTTCCCCTGAACTGGGCTCGCATAAAATTGTATCACTTGGCACTAGTTCTTGGTCTATAAAATGCCGAAAAATTTCATTCACCAAGGTCCACTTTTTATCAGTGTCGTTTAACTCTAGACGAAATTCCTTGCCTAACAATAATAAATTTGCTTTGGTGAGCTTCTTAATCTCTACCACTGAAGGATCCTTTGCCAGTTCATGCATTTTAGACTCCATCACTAATAAATTTAGCTCCTAGCAAAGGAAAAAAAATTAAAAATAAAAACTGGAAAAAACAAAAATTTGCACGGCCCCTAACACAAGGCCACACTAACCTCAATCGTGAAGGGATTCAGCTGGGTATCCAGTCAGTGCAATCCTTTACTAGATGAGCTGGGCCCTACGCTAACACACAACCGTTTTGCAGAAACAAGAATTTTTAGTTTTGGCACTCAAGAATCTAATTTTTTACAATTATATAGTTCCTTCCGGTCAGGCCAACCACTTGTTATAAATGGTGGTTTGTACTATGGGGGATTTAGAGCTATTATGGAGTAAGATCAGTAGTTAGCCTTCAGAGTTATCAAATAGGGGAGATCTAAAAGGCCCGGCCCCCAATAAAAATATAGTGAATATTAATTGGTACAAGACCACGTCAGTCTAGAGTTAGATCATAGATCTCCTACACAGGAAGAATGGATACTCCTTTAAACTAACTTACTTATTTATTAACCCCTTCACAACCCCCCATTTACATCCGCACCAATAACAATAATAATAATTACTTTACCACATTATCTTACGTTAAAGCCTTGGTCCACATAAGCAGGATACAAAGTTTACACTGAGAACAAGCTAGAGTAAAGCACTACTAGTGAAGAACTTGAAGCTTGAGTCAGCTTTGGGTAGTGACACCACGTGGTTCCACTGGGACCCCTTTAGAATAACTTGGAATATAAACACTAGGAACACCTAACTCATACAAAGTATAATACTCTACACATTAGAACACGCCTATGCCAGACAATGAGGACACTACATGGGATACTTAACTGGGTAACAAAGACACAGAAATTAAGAAACGATAGGAAGGGGAGAAGGTTCCTTTCACCACCACGCCAGCCAGAGAAGACCCGGTCCAGTGACCAGATCAGGGCTCCCGCACTGTGTGGTGCCGGGAAGCGCCTAATTGATTGTGCAGCTATACACATTAAAAATCTTCCACTATGCATCATATTGTTACTTTACTCATTCTAAGGATAGTTAATCTTATAACAATGTTATACTTAATCCAGAACAAGCTCAAGAGTCTGAATGCATGTGAGCAACAAGATTCGTCTTACATCTGGCAAGGAAGATACGGACAAATACCCCTCGCCATGCGTCCACATAATATAAGGTAGTTTATTTAGCTCAATTTGACCTCTGGTTTCCAACTGAGGAACCCAGGGTCGTAACATCCGTCAACTTGACATCATGGTAGATGGCATCAGTCTGGGTCGGGACCTCCCAGAACAGACTGGAAAATTCGTCAAGCAACGGCTGCAACACTTCACGTTGGGCCATCTTCAAATGGGACAGTCCCTCCTCTACAGCATTCACAGAACTGCAATTATTGAGAATGAGATTAGTTGGGTCCCCAGAACAATCATCCCCTCCCTCACTGGAAAAGAAAACATTGGTTAGTGCGATGGGCCTGGGGCCCTGGAACTTCTTCAGCCAGTTTAAGTGTATGAGCATTACCTGGTTACGCTTGTCAGAGTGCCTCACTTTGTACATGAGGTCCCCAGCCTTTTCGTGTCAAAATATAGGGGCCTTCGTACTTGTGGGACATAGTGTTCCCTAGTTGAGGCTTTAAGACCAGGACAGGGTCACCTGGCTGAAATACCCGCAACTTAGCCTTAGTATTGTGTCGTTCTTTCATATTTTCTTGGGCCTTCCCAAGGTACTTTAGTGCAGCCGTCTTGCAGTCCTGGAGTCTCTGGGGTGTTGCGCAAAGAAAGCCGAACCATCGGTCAACGTTACGTTCCCTAACAGATTTTCCTGTAACATTTGCAAGGGTCCACGAACTTTATGACCAAAGACTTACTCCAAAGGCGAACAACCCAGTGAACTTTGTAACTCCTCTCAAGCAGCAAACAAAACATAAGGGAGGTTCTCATCCCAGAAGGTGTGGGAACTCTTGCACGATGTCTTCAACATCTGCTTCAGAGTTAGATGGAGCCGCTCAATTACCCCCTGACTCTGTGGATGGTATGGGCTGGAAACCTTATGAGTTATTCCATGGTCCTTACAAAATTGTTCAAAAACATCAGACTTAAAATTAGTACCATTGTCAGTTTGCCCGACCCGAGGCAGTCCAAAACTAGAAAAAAATTTCAACATACGAGCAACAACAGTCTTTGCTCGGATGTTCCTTACAGCAAAAGCCTCAGGGTAACGAGTCATGACACACATCATCGTGATTAGGTAAATATTACCAGACTTAGTTCTGGGTAATGGACCAACACAGTCCATTACCACTTGAGAGAATGGTTCCTCCGGCATGACAATAGGCCTTAGAGGAGCTTTAGGTGGCATCTGGTTAGGTTTCCCAACAAGCTGACAAGGAATACATGAGTTATAAAATTTTGCCGCATTGCTTTTCAGCTTGGGCCAAAAGAAATATTTGAAAATTTTGTGATAAGTAATATTAATACCTTGGTGTCCCCCCATAGGATCATTATGAGCAGCTGCCATAACTCTATCCCTATAGCAGGTAGGCAACATAATCTGGTGGACTATCTCCCATTCATTTGACAAGGGAGTACTCTGTGGTCTCCATTTTCTCATCAAAATCTGATCATTGTAGTAGTACCCAGTTGCTGCATCTACAATCTCCTCCTTAGAGAGAGCTACATCGTGACATTCTGCAAGACTGGGGTCTGCTTTCTGCAAATCACTCAAGGGGCGTCCAGGCCTTGGTCAGATGCCAGTGGCCGAGGCTCAACAGTGTTCTCCTCCACCTCCTCACTACTCTCGGTAGGAGGCGATGCTAGGCTCTCCACAATGTGTTCCACATCGTCATCGAGTCGGGCCATGAACGTGTCCGCAAGGTCCACATGGCTTTCACCACTCGGAAAGTTCCTTGTGTCCTCGGGATTTACCACCTTGGAATCACAGGGTTGCCCTTACATTTAAGTCCCATAGACCTGGTCACCGTGCACGCAGGGTACACAACATTATCCTCTGTGGTGGGTAGATCCTGGGAAACCTTAGGGGTAGGCAACATAATAGGCAGTCTGGAGTCCCCTACCTTATCCCCTTCTAAATCATTACCCAATATTACATCAACATTAGGGAAAGGTAGGTACGAATTGACTCGACCGACTATACAAACAATCTTGTGGAAATCAGATTCCAGGGTAACCTTACGGAGGGGGTACTTCTCGATTATCACTAGTGACCCCCTCGATCAGTACTACTTCTCCAGTGTCGAGAGTGTTGGCACCTTGCAATGCAGTCTTTAAAATTAAAGTCTGGATGGCACCGGTGTCTCGGAAGATCACCACGTCCTTCCAGGAAGAACCCTCATTCAAAAGTAGTCTCCCTTTCGATAAGAATGGGGTAAGCAGGTCCAACCACTGTGGGTTGGAGGTCTTACTCCCTAACCCTTCAGAAGGCCCCAAGCCCTGTGTCACAACTAGAGCATTGGGTCTTTTTTCTGGGTACAGTTGCCAACAACGGCTAGTAATGTGGTTTGCACGTTTACAGTGACCACAGACGCGTTGGGGAGAAGAGACATTACTAACAGGATTGCCCTTTGGTTCACCCTTAGGTGCCATGGAGCTAGACAATTTAACAGGGTTAGTTATGTGTGAAACAGAAGGTGCATTAGTTACAGGTTAGAATGGGCTGGTCTGGACTGGCTGTGGGTATAAGTTTTGTTACTCTGTGGGCTATAATTATTTTTATTGGGCCTTTTGCCCATTAACTCGTAGTTTTCTGCCAACTTGGCCAAATCCACAATATTAGAATCTACCTCTGTCCTTCCTCTAATGTAACATGCTACCGGCTCTGGCATATTATCAATAAAATTCTCCACTAAAACTAAATTCTTGAGTGCCTCGTATATTTCGGCTTTAGCCGAGCGAATCCATTTTCCAAACAATCTAATTGGTCATTAGCAAGTTCAGTGAGAGGTTGGTTGTGAGTAGGCCGAGGGTTGCGATAAGCTTGGCGGTGAGCTTCGTGCGTAATTTCATATGCCCTCAAAATTTGTTCCCTGACTTTATCATATTCAAAACACTCCTCATCAGGCATGTTTATAAAAATATCTTGTGCTTTACCCCTAAGCCGCCTTTGTAAGATTTTCACTCACTCTTCCTTTGGGCAGTTCATGGACATGGCCAGTCTCTGAAAAGGGTTGAAAAATCTTTCAGGGTCTGACTCTGAAAATTCAGGCAAGTTATGCTTTTTATCATTATGCCTGGGGTTTGAGTCCCCGGCAGGTGGTTGTACAGCAGTATCTGCTCCAATTCTTGCCACCTCATTTTTGAGCCTTTGCTCTTCTACTTTAGCATTGTGTTCTAACAATTTAGCCTCTTGCTCTGCTACTCTAGCCTTTTTCTCTGCCAGTCTTAACTGGGCTAGTTGTAATTCTAACTCCATATTTCTACTAGCTACACTTTCAGCTGGACTGGGCTGGCATAAAATTGTATCACTTGGCAATAGTTCTTGGTCTATACAAAGCTGTAAAATTTCATTCACCAAGGTCCACTTTTTATCAGTGTTGTTTAACTCGAGGCCAAATTCCTTGCCTAACAACACTAAATTAGATTTGGTGAGCTTCCTAATCTCTACCACTGAAGGTTCATTTGCCAGTTCATGCATTTTAGACACCATCACTAATAAATTTAGCTCCTAGCCAAAGAAAAAAGTAAAAAAATCAAAATAGGAAAAAAAAAAAAAATTTGCACGGCCCCTATCACAAGGCCACACTCACCTCAATCGTGAAGGGATCCAGCTGGGTGTCCAGTCAGTGCAAAATGTATCCTTTGCTAGTTGAGCTGGACCCTAGGCTAAAACACAACCGTTCTGCGGAAAACAACAATTTTTAGTTTTGGCACTCAAAAATCTAATTTTTTACAATTAAAATGTTCCTCCTGGTCAGGCCAACTACTTGCTATATTTTTAAGTGCTGTTATGGGGGGTACAGAGTATTAAAGAGAAAGGCCAGCAGTTAGAATCAGGAAGTATCAAATTTAGTGGAGATCAGATAGGCACGGCCCTCAAAAAGAATACAAACAATATTAATTTAGTGGCTTCAAGAACATATGTAAGCCTAGAGGTTTGATCATTGATCTCCTACACAGGAAGAATGGATACTCCTTTAAAACTAACTTATTTATTAAACCCTCTTAACAACCCCCCTATACAATAACAACAATAACAAACTACTTTACCACACTATCTTACTTTAAAAGCCTTGGTTAGAATAGGCAGGATACAAGGTTTTACAATTAGGACAAGCTAGGGTAAAGTCTACTAGTGAAGAACTTGAAAGCTTGAGGCAGCTTGTGGTAGTAAGCCCACGTGGTACCCTACCAGAACACAAACACTTAGGGTTGCCCAAAACACTGGCTTATACTACACAATAATTATACAAATCACACAAGCATATCTAGAGCACAGTACACAGGTTTTGGACTTATCTTAGTAGCTTAAGGTAAGAGAAAGGGAGAAGGAGGAGAAGAATCGAGGCAGAGCCCCCCACAGGAAGTTGGTGACACCACACAGCCCGAACAGAGAAGAAAGCATCAGCATTCGCGCTTCCTCACTCTTAATCGCTGCCGGCCGGATTAAGCTAATCGTACAGCAGCCCTCAATCCAAGTTTACTCAGACCTACTTTATTAATACTTTCTAATCATTTCTAAACATAGCTGATATCTAGTTCAGTAATTAATACTCAACAAGACGCTCAGAGTCTGAATGCTCTGTGAGAAACATTATTCATCTTACGTCTGGCAAGGAAGATAGGAACAAATGCACACCAGCAATCCTATCAAATAATGTAAAGTAATTATTTAGAGCTCAATTTGACGTCTGGTTTCCAACTAATGAACCCAGGGTCGTAACACCTCGCTTCACTTCAACTCTCTCTCCTGCCTATATATTTGTCCAATACTTAACTTGTAAATCATTCCTTCTGAAAATGAATAAATATACGAAAGTATTTAAGGAAATTTCTGCTTCAATTCTTCCTCCGTGGTTTGACACTGTCACATTTTTCATCACGTGTTAATTTTTGTGATTTACTCAAACACACACACACACACACACACACACACACACACACCTGTTGATTGACGGTTGAGAGGCGGGACCAAAGAGCCAGAGCTCAACCCCCGCAAGCACAACTAGGTGAGTACAACTAGGTGAGTACACACACACACACACACACAAAGCAAAGATCCAGAGATCAACCCCCGCAAACACAACTAGGTGAGTACACACACACACACACACACTTGGTATTGATACCGACACACACACACACACACATTCGGTATTGATACCGAAACCAAAAGGTTAGCATACCGAAAGGGAAATATGAGGGGATAAGAAAATTCCTAACAGATTTAGCATGGGAAACAAAGCTCAGGGGAAAGACGGCCCAAGATATGATGGATTACATCACACAGAAGTGCAAGGACGCAGCAAACAAGTTTGTCCCAGTCCAAAAGGAAAACAGAGAAATGAAAATGAGAAACCCATGGTTTAATCAGAGATGTAGGCTAGCTAAGCAGCAAAGTAAAAGGGGATGGAGAAACTATAGGAATAACAGGACACTGGAGAGCAGAGAAAGATACCAGAATGCCAGGAATGAATATGTCAGGATGAGAAGAGAGGCAGAAAGACAATACGAAAATGATATCGCAAGCAAGGCAAAGACTCAGCCTAAATTGTTGCATAGCCACATCAGGAGAAAAACAACAGTAAAGGAACAGGTTATGAAATTAATGATAGGGGCGGAAGGATTCACTACAAATGACAAGGAAGTGTGTGAGGAGTTGAATAAGAAATTCCAGGAGGTCTTCACTTAGAGCAAGGAGAAATTCCAGAGGTAAGAGAGGGAATAGCTAACCAGGAACCAATGGAAGACTTTGAGATTACCAGCGGGGAAGTAAGGAAGTGTTTACTAGAGTTGGATGTGACAAAGGCTATAGGCCCAGATGGAATCTCCCCTTGGGTTCTAAAGGAAGGAGCAAGAGAACTGTGCCTACCACTCTCCATAGTGTATAACAAATCACTGGCAACAGGGGAACTGCCAGATATTTGGAAAGCAGCTAACGTAGTCCCGATATACAAGAAAGGGGATAGACAGGAGGCACTGAACTACAGGCCAGTGTCCTTAACATGCATACCATGCTAGCTGACGGAGAAGAGTGTGCGAAAAAAACTGGTGGAGCATCTGGAGCGAAGGAACTTTGTAACACAGCATCAACATGGGTTCAGGGATGGCAGGTCCTGCCTCACAGGGTTACTTGAATTCTACGACCAGGCAACAAAAATAAGGCAAGAAAGAGAAGGGTGGGCAGACTGCATATTTTTGGATTGCCAGAAAGCTTTGATACAGTGCCACAGAAGAGGCTAGTGCGAAAGTTGGAGATGCAGGCTGGAGTGAAAGGGAAGGCACTCCGGTGGATAGAGGAGTACCTAAGCAACAGGAGACAACGAGTCTGTGTGAGGGGTGAGTTCTCAGATTGGCGAGACGTTACAAGTGGAGTCCCGCAGGGGTCAGTCCTTGGCCCTATACTGTTTCTGGTATATGTAAATGATCTCCCAGAGGGTATAGATTCGTTCCTCTCAATGTTTGCCGACGATGCAAATATTGTAAGGAGGATTGAAACAGAGGATGATAGTAGGAGGCTACAAGATGACCTAGATAGACTGAGAGCAGGATGTGATTTATGGGTCCACAAAGGGTGCCTTGTGTGTTCACCCTGAGTAATGCAAA
>WNGS01165007.1:0-10356 GCA_020271785.1 Procambarus virginalis | reverse complement strand
ACTCATTTTTGGTGCTATGTGTCGTTCCGCACTAAAGAAACCACAATCAATAAATAAAAGCAATGTACGAGGATCAAGTCATAGGAGTCGAGGTGGCAAACACAATATTGCACCTCAAATCAAGAATGTTAGTAAATACAAGACAACATTTCATTACAACCAGTCTCAGATGACAGTGAATGTGATTATATTTATGGAGTACAATCAATCACAAAATGGAATGATCTTTCAAACAACCCAGAGACTATAGTATACATTGCTGGCATTTGTCTCAAAATTCTCATTGACACTGGATCAAACATTGACACCATTGCTGAGTGCACTATGAAAAATTTAAAAAACATTCCCAAAGCTTGAAAACTATAATGGCAAAGCCACTGCCTATGCTTCAAAGGTAGCCTTACCAGTGATTGGAACTTTCACTGCAGAGATTAAGTCAAGAGAATGCAATGCTCATTACTACATTCCATTTGTTAGGAATGCAAAGGAGTCTTTACTCAGTTACAAGACTTCAACCAAATTGGGGCTACTTCAGCTTTCTAATGCTGTAGCAGTGGAATCTGCAAACAATGTTGATGCTATTGTTGCTGAATTTTCTGATCGGTTTAAATCCATAGGTTGTTATACTGATAGCAAGGTACATCTGCATATCAACCCAGATGTAATTCCAGTTGCCCAACCACATCGCCGACAACCATTCCATACTCGCAAGAAAGTCGATGCCGAACTGGATAGGCTGATAGAACTAGATATCATTGAACCGGTAAAGGCCCAACACCATGGGTAAGCCCAATTGTCACTCCACCAAAGCCGAAGAATCCAGATGAGATACGCATTTGTGTAGACATGCGTGTTCCCAACAAGGCAATAATGCGTGAACCATCCTACACCCACTGTAGATGATATGATCTACCGCTGAATGGTGCAACTGTATTCAGCAAGTTAGATTTAAACAAGGGCTATCATCAGCTTGAACTTGATGATGAGAGTCGATTCATCACAACGTTTACGACACATCGAGGTCTGTATAGGTACAAGCGCCTGAGTTTTGGTATTAACAGTGCTGCTGAAGTATTCCAGCACATCATCAGCCAGGTATTGCAAGATATACCTAATGCTGACAACATGTCTGATGACATCATTGTTTATGGCCGTACCCAAGCTGAACACGACAAAGCTCTTCGTGCAACATTGCAACGCTTACGAGAAAAGAATTTGACGCTAAGCCGAGCAAAGTGTGAGTTCAATCAACATAAAATTGAATTCTTTGGACATGTACTTAGTGACAAAGGTCTATCTCCAGATCCTAAGAAAGTTGCAGATATCAAGAATGCTGCACCTCCTTCAACATCCACTGAAGTACATAGTTTTCTGGGAATGGCAAACTACTGTTCTCGCTTCATTCCAGATTTTGCTACCATTACGAAGCCTCTACGTGAGCTCCTGAAGAAAAATGCATCATGGTACTGGAGCGATGTCGAGCAAAATGCATTTGATGCTGTGAAAGATGCACTAGTAGAAAATGCGACTGCTGCATACTTTGATCCATCAATGGACACTGAGTTAACGGTGGATGCTAGTCCTGTTGGTTTAGGTGCTGTGTTAGCCCAACACAAACCTGGTCAACCAGATTCAAGAGTAGTAATTGCCTATGCCAGCCGTTCTCTCACAGATGTTGAGCAACGATACAGTCAGACAGAGAAGGAAGCTCTTGCTCTTGTATGGGGCTGTGAACACTTCAATGTGTATCTGCTTGGTGCACCCTTTACCACGATAGTCACTGACCACAAACCGTTGGAGACCATCTTCAATAATCCAAAGTCCAAACCACCAGCTCGCATTGAGAGATGGGCTCTTCGTCTGCAACCATACAACTTTACGGTGAAATACAAGCCAGGTGCAGGCAATCCCGCTGATTACATCAGTCGACATCCTGCCAACAGTTTCACCATCACCAAGCATCAGCAAGTTGCCGAGGAATATGTACACTCTGTAACCTGTGATGCAGTCCCTAAGGCTCTCACTCTTGATGAAATCCGTACTGCAACCCTAGAGGACCCAACTCTGCAAGCAACAGTGGATGCATTGACTAAGAAAAAGTTTCCACGCATCCCACCCTCAGGAGTTGACCAAGATGCATTCAAAGCACTTGAACGCATCCAGACAGAATTAAGTGTTACGCAACAACGCGACACCGTGCTGCGAGGTACTCGTATCGTCATTCCAGCTGTTCTCCAGCAACGTGCTCTGAAGCTTGCACATCAAGGACACCAAGGTCTTGTAAGGACCAAACAGCTGCTACGAGAAAAGGTGTGGTTTCCTGGCATTGATCGTCAAGCTAAGGACATGCATGATGCCTGTGTCCCTTGCCAAGCTGCAGTGGATACTTCAAGACCAACACCTCTACAACCTTCACCACTACCTGCTGCACCATGGATGGAAGTATCGATGGATTTCTGTGGACCGCTACCAACTGGAGAGTACTTGATGGTAGTCATTGATGATCACTCACGTTATCCAGAAGTAGAAATCATCACTTCCACATCTGCAAAGGCTGTCATCCCGAAGCTCGACAAGATCTTTTCAAACTTTGGCATTCCTGAAGTTGTCAAGACGGACAATGGACCGCCATTTAATGGACAAGACTTTGTCAACTTTGCTGAGCATATTGGATTCAAACACCGCCGTGTGATGCCACTACATCCTCAAGCAAATGGAGAAGTCGAGAGATTCATGCAACCTCTCATGAAAGCTGTACGCTGTGCTCATGCCGAAGGACGATCCTGGAAACAAGCTATGTATGCTTTTCTCAGGAACTACCGTGCAACACCGCATGGAACACTGGGCAAGTCGCCTGGCGAACTTTTATTTGGACGTCCTATGAGAATCGCACTACCTGTCATGCCAGCCAAGGTAACGGATAAACGTCTCGCTCAGAAGGATGCACTAGCCAAGGGCAAAATGAAAATTGCTCATGATCAACGTGCAAAGGAACAATTCATAAAGGTTGGAGATACTGTTCTCGTTAAAAAGAAAAAAGAGGGAAAGCTAGATATGCCGTATGATACAAAACCATATAAAGTGATTAGTGTGAAAGGAACTATGGTAACAGCGAGTAATAGAGATCATAGTATAACACGTAATATGGCTTATTTCAAAGTGATTCCAAATAGTGTAGAAAATGATGAAGTGCAAAGTCGTGCAAAAGAAAAAGAAAAATGAGTTATAACTCGATAAACAATTCATCGAGGGATGTTTTTGTATTTAAGGACTCTCGTCCAAAACGACATGTTAAACGCCCTACACGATATGATGATTAATTGTGTTCCTATGTAATGCAAAGTATTTACTTGTTATGCTAAACTAAATTTAATATTGTTTGAATAATGCAGATCTCTCATTCAATATTTTGTAACTTTGTATTACAGTTTCTTTCATGTTGTTTAACATTGCATATGTATTTTTAACATTGAAATCCTTTGTGGTAAAGATTGTTTAAATTCTTTGTGTGTTTAATTAATGTTAAATGTATGCAATATCTCTTGATATGTTAATAGCTTACTTTGTGTCAATAACTTTGCTTTGTGCTACAAGCATGGTAGACATCCTGTATTCATTCTTTTTAAAGAAAAGGAGGGATGTCATGTTCACAGAAAATGGTACCATCCGTTTTCTATGTGCGGCGGCTGGACGCCACTAGAGAAGGTAAACAAGAGCACACAGGACGCCTGCCAAGCTTGGGAGCCATAGTCATGTAATCGTATATAAGTATTAAAGTCAGTAACCAGGAATGACTTTACATCAACCTTACTACCAAGACTATCTCAGCTATACACAGACACCACAACGGGGTCGACCTTGTACATCCTACGTCAGGCGGGATGTTGTTGCTCTGCCACTTTAAGGCCACCTCGCGGCCAGCGGGCCTCGCCCTTCGGGAAGGGGGGCAGTCCGGCTAGCTGGCCTGCTGTGGAGATGCAGCGCCGGTCCCCAAGTGTTTCGCTGTCTGCAGCTAATACTTTGCCCAGTCTAGGTGCTAGTAAGCCCTACCTTTAGTCAGGAAGCCCTTCTCCTTATTCCTAGGCGGCACGGCCTCACACCCTGGGAAAAAATTCTCACCCATTGTCATCTCAGTTTTCCACAGCACTAGGTATTTTCTGCCCGCCGGTTTAATTCCTGTTAATTCAGCTAGGATTTACCATTATATCTCTACGGCCTCTTGGTCGGCCTCCTTTAAGTGTTATGTGGCCTAGTCACTTTATCTAACATTTATGCACTGACTGTTATAACTAGTTTTATATAATTACATTACATTGACATTAGGTTTCTGAAGAACGTGTTTACCATGTCACTAGGATAAGCTTACTCACTTAATACGGGTGTACATTTTAAGTTAAATATTAGTACTCAGTAGACATGGATATGTTACGTTTGTTCCTACTTATATATATTTACACGTTCTGTAGAATTTAATTTACCATCTCCAATTATGTAATAAATAAGCCCCAAACTGTTGGCATCTTTTTTCCCCCTGAGCAGAAAAAATATTTACAATGAGGCTGTGGATGCTGTTTCCTCTTCACATACACACACACACACACACGTTCATTGAACTATGTTACATAAATGTCATAAGCAATCACTTGCTTGTAATAAGTGATTATTGCAAGCACTCGTGCAACATAATTTACTCGAGTTCTCAGGATTGTTATACTTATACATCTGTCGTTCTTCAGACATAGAGATTTTTAAGGTTAAATAACATATATGCAAATTACTAAACTTATTAGCTGGAGTGCAGGGCTTCACACACTCAATGCTAGCCATCAAGTAACTATCAAAATGCATATATCTTTGCTTTCACTTCAGTTATATTTATGACAAGGGATCTAAAATTTGCCTATATTTCTGCTTTTCTGATGACAAAAAACTTTCGTTTATTACAGTATCTACATAAAATTAACATTGATCTTCATTAGGTTGTAGTTCCCATCAATAGGGAGAGCGTCGGCCAAAAAAAAAAAAAAACTTTTTTAAAATATAAATATCTTTCCTCTCTCAATAATATGCCCGAAACGCTATGCGTACTAGTGGCTTCAGGTATTATATGTACTAGCTCTATCTATAAATCCAATATTATGTTTGTAAATCGACTATTTATGCACTTTCCTGAATGAAATTAACTTTATTAATATCTAATCTCTGTGACTAAAATGTAACAACTACTTTATCTATGCCTCTTTGATAACATATACAATTATAAGCTTTATTAGTGAATCTCTATTAATTAAACAATATATCAGAGAGTGTGTAGGGTTCGGTGTTCCATGTGCGAAGAGTTAGTTTAGTTCATTTATTATGCACCCCATACCCATCTTATGGGCGGTAGTGGAAAGGGTTACAGAGGCACATAATGGGCTCAGGGACTGAACCCCACAATGGAGTTGCGTGGTGACCACCGGCCAGGTCGGACGCTCCTGAGGTCTCTCCGCACTGGCTAGTGTTTACATTGGGTGATTGCTGGTTTTCCCTGCTGGTGGTGGTCTGCCACTGACAGGGTGACGTTTGCTTAGCCATGGGGACTTCTCGCCCCCCAGTGAAGAGGACATTGTCGGCTGGTCTGGCGTTTACGGTACCAGTGGGCCATCCATTGGTTGGTGTCGCCCTGGTGGACGTGCTTCATGTGCAGCTGTCGGACCTGGTGGGCATCCAGCTGCTTCAGGGCAACCGTGCTGTGGTAAAGTTCCGCCTCCAGGCTGCCTTTCAGGCGTTTCTCGAGCGGTGTGAGGGGCGTGTTTACCCTCTCCCTGATACTGCTGGCTCCGTTAAGGTAGTGAATCTTAGTGTCACCTTGACGTCTGTGGCGGTGCATGGTGCCCCCTTCGAATTTCAGGACGACTTTTTGACCTCCTGTTTCGAACGGTTTGGGACAGTGTTAAGTGTTCGTTGGAACAGGGTCGTTGCCGGGCACTGTGTTGGTATGCTTGACGGCTCCCGCACCCTGACAATGTCGCTGAAGTGCAGTGTACCGTCGTCGATGTCCGTGTTGGGATACACGCTCCACTGCCAGTATCGGGGTCAACCGCGCACCTGTTATCGGTGTGGTCACGAGGGTCATCTGGCTGCAGCGTGCGACGTGGGAGCAGCTGGTCGGGTGCATGTTTTTCGTGCGGAGGATTTCCCACCCTTGTTACTTTCGGACGGTTCTGAGGATGGAGTGGGTACTGTGCCTGCGGCGCCTGACTGCCTGTCTGCTGCTCCGCCTGTTGAGGTGAATTCTACGGCCTGCACGACCCGTCTGGTGCCTGCTGTGGCCCCTGGGGCTGTTGAGCCGGTGTATGTGGGTGTTGGGCTGTCGCCTGAGCTGCGTGTTGTGCAGGATGTCCCGGTGGAGGTCCATGTCCCGCCTGTGGATGTGATACCGGCTCCCGGGAATACGGGTTCTGCTGTTTTAGAGGGGGTGCTTCGGCAGGGAGAGGTGCCTGCCGTGCCTGTGTGTGCTGACAACTGTAGTTCTGCTCTTTCCATCCCTTTGCAGAAGCGTGCGCGTCGGTGTTCTGAGGCTGTTTCCCTGGATGATGTGGACAGTGTGGGTGATGTGGCCTCTGTGGACTCTTTGGACAGTGCTGGTGTGACCTGTGTGGATGTGAAGATGGTGGCCGTGCCTGCGGCGGGGCCTGCTGAGCGTGGTGTGGTGCGACCTGTCTCGAAGCGTTCACGGCGGGCTCGGAGTGTGTCTCCCCCTCGTGGTGTGCCTTGGGAGGAGGTGGGGGAGTATGATGATCTGGCGCCCCCCTCCGAGGATGTTGGTGCTGTGCGAGACTCCGAAGTTGCTACCTGTGCCTCTCCTCCTGCGTCTCCTGCTGTTGGATCTCCGCAGTGGGGGGTTGTCCCTGATGATCGGGACCTCGTCGTGATGTTGCGGAAAGATGTGCGCCGGGGGGCCTCGGGTCCTGTGCCCGGTGGTGGGGTCGGTGCCGCGCCTGCATCCCCTGCTGTATCCCCTCCTTCCTTGCTCCGGTCTGGGGATTGCCTGGTTCCGTCTGCTGGAGTCGTGCCCTGTGAGGGTCCGGAGTTGGGCCCTTATCGAGATGCCCGGGTGCTTCCGATCCCGTGGTGCTCGTCCACTATCTGGGTGTCGCGGGTGAAGGAGTTTGTGTATCGGGTGCCGGATAGGATGTCTCAGCCGAGGGCGCTGCCTGGTGGCCGGCTGCCCGCTGACGAGCGGGTGATTTGGGAAGCGTACTGCTTGCGCTTTCCGATATACAAGTTTCCGGAGAAGTATTAGTTCCCGTCTTGCACACACTGCTAAGCCGTGTGTGGGTCAGCTGCCACCGTGACCGCGACGCCCCGCCCCCCGGTGCGGGGTGTCTCCCTCTAACGTTCGACTCAGTTTTCGCCGCCTCTCCTCTCTCTACTGCCCATCACATCTACCGCTTTTGACTTTCTTCTCATCCTAACCGTCAACGCATCTCCTTACGTCTGTCCTGGTGCAGTCTTTGGGAGGGTTAACCCTTCATGCAAACTGTACCTATTCTCAAGAAGAAGAAGAACCCCACAATTCATTTAGCTAAGCAAGTTACAATCTTGATGAGCTAGTTACAAAATTCAATATAAGTCGTCACATCAACAATGGTTCGAGATCGACCACTAGTACAGTTTCTAAATTAAGCATCTGACATATGTGGAAAGCTAGTTTCACAATTGATATGTTTGTCCTGCACACCGACCCCCATCTAGTGGGCAGCGGTGGATAGGTTACAATCACTTAGTTACTACCATGTGTGAAGAGACATGGGAGATTTTACATCAGTACAGTAAATGGTTTAAGTAGCGAACACATACTAACGAATAACGATTAGTATCTATAGACCAACGCTATATTTCTATGAAGTCGATTTAACTTCCAGACATGTATTTTTCAATAAGTCTTAAATGTTTTCTGGCTAGTTATGTTAGATATTATTAGAAATTCTTATTCTATTTGTTAATATAATAAATTAAATTTGCGATCATTTAAGGAGAGAAGTGCGACGACTGGATCACTGTGTACAGAAGGTTAATATGCCAACAAACACTTTCCAGATAACAATATATCTTGGATAAGTCGCTCCACAATATTGACACATGGACCGTTGACTTTCTTTGAGGCCACATATTTATTTATTTCATAATAAAAGTATATTATTTCATAGTAAATATATGTTTTCTCGTGTTCTGCATTTAGCACCAACATTATAGTGAATAAATATACCATATTTCTTCATTACTTAAGTAATGCTAGGAGGCTTTGAGTAGCTTTGGGTCATTAGGTGGACAGAATCTCCCATAGATGGGACGAGAGTCGCTCTATCTCTCGCCCAGGCGAGAGTCGAAACTTATTTTAGAACTGATATATCTTTGTCCTCCAACAAGACATATTTCCATTTGTGCACTCACAATAACAAGCATATCACGGTCTTTCTGAAGGTATATAATATTTTAGGCTTTATAAAAGTATCTTTGTTAATTACACACCATATTAGCAAGTGCGTTGGCTTCTGCACTCCATGACCGACAAGCTACTTAATGCAACTATAAAAACGTACGTATCTTCACTTTAGCTTTATATATGTCTATGGTTAAGTATTTAAGATGAAGCTTATATTTCTATCTTTCTTAAGACATGTAAAACATATGTATTTATTAACGAATTTACGTGAAATAAGCATTGTTCTGAAAGAGAGTGTCTCTGTCGATCAGTCTGTGCGGGGTCGGAGCTCGGCGATTATTAAAACACATGTATCTTCATTGGAACTTTATATATATCTATGCTAAAGTATTTAAAATGAAGCTTATATTTCTATCTTTCTCAAGACATATAAAACATTTGTGTTTATTAACGAATTTACGTGAAATAAGCATTGTTCTGAGAGAGAGAGTTACTCCGTTGCTCGGTCTGTGCGGGTTCGGAGCTCGCCGATTATAAAAATACACGTATCTTCGATTTAAATACAAATATGCCCATGATAAGGCATTTAAAGTGAAGGTTATGTTTCTATCTTTCTTGAGACGTATAAACCTCTTACGTTTATTAACGATTCTGCGTGAAATAAGCATTGTTCTGAGATGAATATTGCGGATTTCCAGCTCTACGACCGATGAAAAATGCAACTTTTATACAACTACAAATATCTTCAGTTTTACTTTAAATTTTATCCTGAAAGAGTTTTCATATATAGATCCAGTTTCTGCCGATCTTCTGACATAAAAAGACCATTGATTTAATAAGTTATCAAGATGTTTTGAACAATATTTCTAGGGCGTTCACCGATTCCAACACGGGCGACCCTTTTGGAAACATATGGAAACGCAACACATGGATGGACCCGATTGACAGACTGGTTATATTCCAACAGGGTCTGAGACATATCCACCGCTGCATATAATTATAGTGGAGAACTTGTCATGGTACTTCCTTATGAGTTTAGTACATAAGAAAGAATTTCCGCTGTTTAAATTCCCTGCTAAAATAATCCGAGCTGGCTGACTAAATATATCAAGTTGCTCTTCGTGGATTATATCGTAGGAAGCATCCATGTTCGGTGTTCGCCAAAGACTGCTATAACCATAGAAAGAGGGGAGTATTTATACACCTTAACTACTACTACATTTTTATTTACATAATAGCTATAGTTCTTACAGATAACAATACTCTTCTACTATACAATTCCACTCGGCTGAGCTAACAACTTAAATAATTCCTCAACCCTAGTTCTCACAGATAACATTACTCCTCTACTATACAGTTCCACTTGGGTGAGCTATTAAAACTTAATAAATACATCCTCAACCCTAATTGTTCAAGCATCATCATCATCTTCACCTCCACAACCACAACCCCAGACCCACCTGCCAGCGCCCACCTGTGCTGTGCCCGCCTGCTCGCCCGCGCCCGCCGCGCGGCGGCAGCGGCCTGCCACTGACGCGGTAACTCTGCCCCTGCCGCCGAAAGCGTCGGGTCTTATTCCCTTACCCACACAAGTGTTCTCAGACTAATTGTAAAGGTTATATCTAGCGAAGATTGAATAACGATATAGCTGTAACATCGCGTTTTCTCCCGGGAGGAATTTTGGGTAAATCTTGGCTGAGGGAGCGCGGTAGCACCTTCCATCCCCGCTACCTCCCTAATCTCTTCTTCTTCTTCATCATCATCATCATCATCATCATCACCTCCATTGCCAACGGCATCATTAGCTGGGATGTCAGGATGACCGTAGGCCAGTGACTGAGTGGGGCTTAGAATGTAGCATTTATCATCGAAAACAGACAGACCTCAGCATGTACACATCTTTCCTCCCACATTGCATATGGATC
>WNGS01165006.1:0-12557 GCA_020271785.1 Procambarus virginalis | reverse complement strand
TGAACTGAACAGAGTTTAAACAGCTTTAACTTTTCTTTTTATACCTGCATTTGGGTGAGGTGGATGTTACAAGGGTTTTTAGATGAGGTGAAAACAAACTTTCAACAAAAGACAGAACACGAAACAATGGGTATAGATTTGTAGAAGTTGGATAAAAGATAGAACTGCAGAAGGCCTATTGGCCCATATTTCTTGATGTTTATATATATATATATATATATATATATATATCGTACCTAGTAGCCAGAACGCACTTCTCGGCCTACTATGCAAGGCCCGATTTGCATAATACGCAGAGTGATTTTCTTTATTTTCAATAAAATGTTTGCAGTTGGTTTATTTTAAATATTATTATTATATTATATTAAGAACATAAATTATTGATTTAGTTATGTTAGTTTAGGTTAGGTTAGGTTAGGTTAGGTAGGGTTGGTTAGGTTCGGTTTTATATCTCCGTTAGTTGTAACCCAAATTTAAAAAAAATTGAGTCATATATAATGAATTGGATTGCTTTATCATTTCATACGACAAAAATTAGAAAAATATTGAAATTCAGGAAAACTTGGCTTATTAGGCAAATCGGGCCTTGCATAGTAGTCCAAAAAGTGCATTCTGGCTACTAGGTACGACATATATATGTCGTACCTAGTAGCCAGATCTCACTTCTCAGCCTACTGTGCAAGGCCCGATTTGCCTAATAAGCCAAGTTTTCATGAATTAATTTTTTTTACTACCTAACCTACCTAACCTAACCTAACCAAACTTTTTCGTCTATCTAACCTAACCTATAATGATAGGTTAGGTTACGTTAGGTAGGGTTGGTTAGGTTCGGTCATATATCTACGTTAATTTTACCTCAAATAAAGAAAAATTGACCTCATACATAATGAAATGGGTAGCTTTATCATTTCATAAGAAAAAAATTAGAGAAAATATATTAATTCAGGAAAACTTGGCTTATTAGGCAAATCGGGCCTTGTATAGCAGGCCGAGTACGATGTTCTGGCTACTAGGTACAACATATATATATATATATATATATATATATATATATATATATATATATATATATAAATATAAATATAATATATATATATATATATATATATATATATATATATATATATATATATATATATATATATATATATATATATATATATATATATATATATATTGTGACGGGAAAATGTAGGAGTGTAGATGTTCGGCACTCTTCCCAATGGCTGGTGTCAATGCCTGTCACATTTACAAAAAAAAAAAAAGAGACTGCTTGGCGTGGTAAAGTAAGGGAAGACACGCAAAACACATAGTATGAACAATGACACTTTAACTGGAAAGTAAATTAATAACAAAGACAATCCCTTGGCTATGTACAGTGCAAACAAACAAGTCAAAAAAATATAACATAAAAAATGAAGAATAGGGATAATTTACTCTAGGAATAATTTAAAGACAAAAATGCAATAAAGGTGCTGAGAATATGGGCGCTAGCTGAGAACCTCCACCAATAAACTGGACGTGTATCACTTGGTTGTTCACACCTTGAGAGCACAAGGATATTCTGACTTCAATGGCTGGATCAAGCTCAGACATCGACTCAGGGTGAGGGCGCTGAGGTGCAGAGGTGCAGGTGTGCAGTCGGCGGGTCATCAATCAGAAGCAGGCAGGCTGGGAATGGTTGTTTGCTGGTTGACGACGGACGAGCCGGCGTGGAGGGAGTGTGGAGTAGGGGGTACGTTTTGCCTCCTGGTCAAAACGTTTTGTGCTACTGGTAGACGTATCTTGAAGGTAGCATCTTATTCTTGTATATATTTAAGTAACTTTATGTAGGGAAGAGCAGGCTCAATCTCTCTTGAAAGAGATTATCGTTGCAACTCTCCCCCGAAGCCTGCTCTTACTGGTCAAGTTACTTCTTCTGATGGTAGAATGGTTGGTGGAGCTGCCTCTACCTCATAGACTCTGGAGAGGGCGTCTGCTATGATGTTGTCAGAACCCTTGATGTAGAAGATCAAGATTGTGGTCCAAGTAGATGCTGGTAGACCGAGCACCTTGTAGGTATGATGCAAAGTGCTGTAAATTCAGGACGATGGAGAGTAGCTCCTTTTCGATAGTGCTGTAATTCTTCTGGTGTGGTTTTAACTTGTAGCTGTAGTAGCTAACATGTAGAACCTCCTCGCCTCGTTGTTGCATCTGGGCACCCCCGATGCCGGTACCACTGGCGTCGACATGGAGGATGAAAGGCTTCGTGATATCTGGCGAGGCGAGAATAGGATTAGAACAGAGCAGAGATTTAAGTTGTTCAATAGCAATGGTTTACTATTGTCCAATGATACCGTTGCTTGGGGCTGGTTAAATTGATCAATGGTGTCGCTACCGTACTAAGATTCTTCACAAACCTACGGTAGTAGGAGGCAAGACCAAGGAAGCGTAGGAGCCGCTTCCTGGTGGTAGGCTGTGGGTAATGCTACATGGCTTGAGTGTGTTTGTTTAACGGAGCTAGGCTGCCACTCCCTATCACATGACCAAGATAACGCACTTTACCTTTAGCAAAGGTGGACTTGCCCAAGTTGATGGTGTGGCCGGCTGTCAGGAGCTTGGCGAACAATCGTTGCTGCTGGAGCAGATGTTTGTTCCAGGTGTTGGATGCCACAACGATATCATCCAAGTAGGCGTAGGTGTTATCTAAGCCATGGATGATGCGGTTGACAGCTCCCTGGAATGTGGCCGGGGCATTACATAGTCCAAAGGGAAGGCGTTCATATCTGTAAAGGCCAATAGGAGTGGTGAAGGCAGATATTTCCTTAGCTCGCTCTGTCAAACATACTTGGTAATATCCTTTGAGTAAGTCTAGCTTGGACAAATACCGAGCATTACCAATGGCGTCAAGGATGTCATCTATTCCAGGTAAGGGGTACGCATCCTTGATAGTCACAAGATTCATTTTCCGATAATCGGTACACAACCTCACTTTACCTTGTGGTTTTGGCACCAAGATGCAGGGTGAGGCCCAAGGGGACTCACAAGGGGTGGCCAGCCCATGATCCAAGAGGTACTGTACTTCAGCACGCGTAACTTCTTTTTGCTCGGGCTGATTCGGTAGAAAGGTTGACGAATCGGCCGGGTGTCAGGGAGTAGTTGGATGTCGTGCTGAAGCACATTACACTCCTGTGGATCATCGCTGAACAACTTCTGATGTTCCTTGAAGATTCTGATGAGAGGAGCACTATTACTGTCCTGTAAATAGGTATGAAGATCAGTTAGGATTTCCGAGTTGGAAGGCACTGACTAAGTGTTAGTGCTTTCGGGAGGAGAAGCAGGGAAGGTCTCACTGTGGAGGTATGGACCTTTAAATGTGGAGAAAGTTACCATCACAGTGGGGGGAGTACCTTGATACTGCTTCAGGAGGTTGACGTGGCACAACTGGGTCTTCCGCCGCCAATCTGGAGTCTCAAGAACGTAGTTGTGGTTGTTTCTGCACTCCTTGATGCGGTATGGTCCTGAAAACTTGTTTTGCAATGGAGAACCTGGGATAGGAAAATATGCCAACACGAAGTCTCCTTGGTTTAAATTTCCTTATTTTGCTGTTCTGGTCAAAATGAGTCTTTATCCTCTCCTGAGCTTTCAATAGATTGTCATTAGCAAATTTACTTACTCTCTCTAGAATGTGTTTTAAGTTTTGAAGAAACTGGGGCACATTCTGAAGGTCACTGAAGGTGGCATTACGTAGAGAGTCTTTAAAAGCTTTGAGAGGAGTACGGCACTTACGTCCGTAGAGCATCTCATAAGGAGATACTCCTAGAGACTCATTGGGGAGACTTCTGAAAATGCACATAATGAGGTCAAGCTGTTTATCCCAATCCTTCGAGGTCTCATTGCAAAATTTCTTTAGGAGTGCTTTAATAGTCTGATGACTACGTTCAAGAGAACCCTGTGAAGCAGGATGATAGGGGCTGGGCAATACCTGTGTGATGTTGAACTCTTCCAGTGTCTTCTTCAAGAGATCACTGGTGAAGTTGGTGCCACAGTCACTTTGAACCTCTCTTGGAAATCCGTACTGGGTGAAGATCTTCAATAGTTGTTTCACCACCGTAGCAGCCGTAATGTTCTTTACTTTAACTGCTATTGGGAATCTGGTGGTAGGACACAGGATAGTTAGTATATAGGCGTTGCCAGAACTGGTCCGGGGTAAAGAACCAACACAGTCTATGATGAGTCTGTGGAAAGGTTCTGCAGGCACCTGGATAGGAGTCAATGGAGCCTTGGGGATAGAGATGTTAGGTTTACGTGCCATCTGACATGTATGACACTGCTGTACGTACTTTTTGACGTTTTTAACCATACCTGGCCAGTAGCAGTCTTGTCTGATTCCGTGGTAGGTTTTGTTAAAGCCATAGTGAGAATGTGCACCGTAGGCCAGGTGTAGAATATCGGGCCGTAGGCTGGTGGGAATCACTAGTTGTTCGACGTTTGCCTAATCGTCATCCTCCCTCAGCTTACTGGGTCTGTACCTGCGGTAGAGCAGCTGATTCTCTAGGAAGAACCCAGGAATACTGTCAGGTTGAGTCTCAGCTGTCATGTTCACAGAAAATGGTACCATCCGTTTTCTATGTGTGGCGTCTGAGACGCCAGGGAGAGAAGAGAAGGTAAACAGAAACAGGACGCAACCAGCTTGGGAGATACTAGTCATGTAATCGTTTATAAGTATTAAAGTCAGGAACCAAGGAATGACTTTACATCAACCCTACAACCAAGACTTCCTCAGATATACACAAACACCACATTGGTGACGAGGATGAACTGGGAACGCAGGTTTTTGTTCAACTTAAAACACAAGGAAGAAGCATGCTGTCTCACACCCGGAGGAGGAGAGAAGTCGTGTTGTCTGCAAACACTGTACCCGAAGCTGTATGCTAACCAATGCTTTGTGCTAAGCATTGTTGTGTGCTAACCAATGCTGTGTGCTAACCAATGCTGTGTGCTACCCAAGCTGTGCTGACTGAAGCTGTGATAGAGGAATCTGCCGACGCTGTGTACGAAACGACGCTTTGATGCAGTGTACAAAATCTGATGTTTTGGTTACGAAACAACGCTTCGTGCTACAAAATTCTTCATGCTGTGAACTGCTGACAACTGCTGTACCAACTGCTGCCAACTGCTGTACCAACTGCTGCCAACTGCTGTACCAACTGCTGACAACTTCTGTGTTGCTGTGAGTAGGAACAACACATGTATAGAGGGCTAGGTAAGAAATCAGTTGCTGCTGTGTTGTGCACTGTTGTGAACTTTTGCATTAAAATGCTTGTGTGCTTTGCAAAATTAAAGTAATTACTGTGAATTCTTAACTAACATATACATTGCAGTAAGTGTTTAGTATTCTGAGGAACATTTAAGTGATAAGTTTAAATTTATACAGTAAAAATGGCAAATATACCTCAGTTTCCTGCATTTGATCCTGACTCTGACCAGACAAACCTGTCACAGAGGTGGACCAAATGGCTTAAAAGGTTTGAAAATTTGTTGATAGTTTCAGACATCAAAAGTGCTGAAAGAAAGCGTGCCTTCCTACTTCATTATGCAGGTGATAGAGTTTGTGACATATTTGATACACTGAAAGACACTGGTGATGCCAAAGATTATGACACTGCCAAAGCCAAATTAACTGAACACTTCAAACCAAGGCAAAGTACTACAATGGAAATTATGCATTTCAGGAGAGCGAAACAACTCTCTAATGAAACTGTGGATCAATACCACACACGTCTGCAGGGTTTAGCTGCCCATTGTGAGTTTGCTGATGTTGACAAAGAAATCAAACAGCAAATAATTGAAACATGCACGTCTCCGTCGAAGAGCTCTAGAACTTGTTGATGATGACAGTTCTCTTACCAAGATACTGGATATGGCTCGTCGAATGGAAGATGCTGCACGTGATGCTCGTGTCATGGAGTGCAGTGCCAACAACGGTTCTGCCACTGTTACTAACAGTCATGAATTACTTAAGGTTCAGGGAGGACACCATGATCATAGAAGATATCATGCCAAACCTAACATTAAATTGAGCCGAGAACCACATCACAACTGGAGTCATGGAACAAGACTCAAGCAGTCACAACGACTCACATCAGAGGTTGTCAACAATAAATGTCACAATTGTGGAGGAGACTACCCACACCAAGGTAATGTTTGTCCTGCACAAGGTAAGAAGTGATATGAGTGTAGAAAACTAGGTCATTTTGGTGCTATGTGTCGTTCCGCACTAAAGAAACCCCAGTCAATGAATAAAAGCACTGTACGAGGATAAGGTCATAGGGATCGAGGTGGCAAACACAATATTGCACCTCAAATCAAGAACGTTAATAATATACAAGACAACATTTCATTACAACCAGTCTCAGATGACAGTGAATGTGATTACATTTGTGGAGTACAAGCAATCACAGAATGGAATGATCTTCCAAACAACCCAGAGACTATAGTATACATTGCTGGTATTTGTCTCAAAGTTCTCATTGACACTGGATCAAACATTGACACCATTGCTGAGTGCCACTATGAAAAATTTAAAAAACAGTTCCCAAAGCTTGAAAACTACAATGGCAAAGCCACTGCCTATGCTTCAAAGGTAGCCTTACCAGTGATTGGAACTTTCACTGCAGAGATTAAGTCAAAGAATGCAATGCTCATTACTACATTCCATGTTGTTAGGAATGCAAAGGAGTCTTTACTCAGTTACAAGACTTCAACCAAATTGGGGCTACTTCAGCTTTCTAATGCTGTAGCAGTGGAATCTGCAAACAATGTTGATGCTATTGTTGCTGAATTTTCTGATCGATTTAAATCCATAGGTTGTTATACTGATAGCAAAGTACATCTGCATATCAACCCAGATGTAATTCCAGTTGCCCAACCACATCGCCGACAACCATTCCATACTCGCAAGAAAGTCGATGCCGAACTGGATAGGCTGATAGAACTAGATATCATTGAACCGGTAACAGGCCCAACACCATGGGTAAGCCCAATTGTCACTCCACCAAAGCCGAAGAATCCAGATGAGATACGCATTTGTGTAGACATGCGTGTTCCCAACAAGGCAATAATGCGTGAACGCCATCCTACACCCACTGTAGATGATATGATCTACCGCTTGAATGGTGCAACTGTATTCAGCAAGTTAGATTTAAACAAGGGCTATCATCAGCTTGAACTTGATGATGAGAGTCGATTCATCACAACGTTTACGACACATCGAGGTCTGTATAGGTACAAGCGCCTGAGTTTTGGTATTAACAGTGCTGCTGAGGTATTCCAGCACATCATCAGCCAGGTATTGCAAGATATACCTAATGCTGACAACATGTCTGATGACATCATTGTTTATGGCCGTACCCAAGCTGAACACGACAAAGCTCTTCGTGCAACATTGCAACGCTTACGAGAAAAGAATTTGACGCTAAGCCGAGCAAAGTGTGAGTTCAATAAACATAAAATTGAATTCTTTGGACATGTACTTAGTGACAAAGGTCTGTCTCCAGATCCTAAGAAAGTTGCAGATATCAAGAATGCTGCACCTCCTTCAACATCCACTGAAGTACATAGTTTTCTGGGAATGGCAAACTACTGTTCTCGCTTCATTCCAGATTTTGCTACCATTACGAAGCCTCTACGTGAGCTCCTGAAGAAAAATGCATCATGGTACTGGAGCGATATCGAGCAAAATGCATTTGATGCTGTGAAAGATGCACTAGTAGAGAATGCGACTGCTGCGTACTTTGATCCATCAATGGACACTGAGTTAACGGTGGATGCTAGTCCTGTTGGTTTAGGTGCTGTGTTAGCCCAACACAAACCTGGTCAACCAGATTCCAGAGTAGTAATTGCCTACGCCAGCCGTTCTCTCACAGATGTTGAGCAACGATACAGTCAGACAGAGAAGGAAGCTCTTGCTCTTGTATGGGGCTGTGAACACTTCAATGTGTATCTGCTTGGTGCACCCTTCACCACGATAGTCACTGACCACAAACCGTTGGAGACCATCTTCAATAATCCAAAGTCCAAACCACCAGCTCGTATTGAGAGATGGGCTCTTCGTCTGCAACCATACAACTTTACGGTGAAATACAAGCCGGGTGCAGGCAATCCCGCTGATTACATCAGTCGACATCCTGCCAACAGTTTCACCATCACCAAGCATCAGCAAGTTGCCGAGGAATATGTACACTCTGTAACCTGTGATGCAGTCCCTAAGGCTCTCACTCTTGATGAAATCCATACTGCAACCCTAGAGGACCCAACTCTGCAAGCAACAGTGGATGCATTGACTAAGAAAAAGTTTCCACGCATCCCACCCTCAGGAGTTGACCAAGATGCATTCAAAGCACTTGAACGCATCCAGACAGAATTAAGTGTTACGCAACAACGCGACACCGTGCTGCGAGGTACTCGTATCGTTATTCCAGCTGTTCTCCAGCAACGTGCTCTGAAGCTTGCACATCAAGGACACCAAGGTCTTGTTAGGACCAAACAGCTGCTACGAGAAAAGGTATGGTTTCCTGGCATTGATCGTCAATCTAAGGACATGCATGATGCCTGTGTCCCTTGCCAAGCTGCAGTGGATACTTCAAGACCAACACCTCTACAACCTTCACCACTACCTGGTGCACCATGGACGGAAGTATCGATGGACTTCTGCGGACCACTACCAACTGGAGAGTACTTGATGGTAGTCATTGATGATCACTCACGTTATCCAGAAGTAGAAATCATCACTTCCACATCTGCAAAGGCTGTCATCCCGAAGCTCGACAAGATCTTTTCAAACTTTGGCATTCCTGAAGTTGTCAAGACGGACAATGGACCGCCATTCAATGGACAAGACTTCGTCAACTTTGCTGAGCATATTGGATTCAAACACCGCCGTGTGATGCCACTACATCCTCAAGCAAATCAAGTCTCGCTCAGAAGGATGCACTAGCCAAGGACAAAATGAAAATTGCTCATGATCAACGTGCAAAGGAACAATTAATAAAGGTTGGAGATACTGTTCTCGTTAAAAAGAAAAAAGAGGGAAAGTTAGATATGCCGTATGATACAAAACTATATAAAGTGATTAGTGTAAAAGGAACTATGGTAACAGCTAGTAATAGAGATCATAGTATAACACGTAATATGGCTTATTTCAAAGTGATTCCAACTAGTGTAGAAAATGATGCAGTGCAAAGTCGTACAAAGGAAAAAGAAAAAATGAGTTATAACTCGATAAACAATTCATCGAGGGATGTTCTTGTATTTGGGGACTCTCGTCCTAAACGTCATGTTAAACGCCCTACACGATTTGATGATTAATTGTGTTCCTATGTAATGCGAAGTATTTACTTATTATGCTAAACTAAATTTAATATTGTTTGAATAATGCAGATCTCACATTTAATATTTTGTAACTTTGTACTACAGTTTCTTTCATGTTTGTTTAACATTGAATATGTATTTTTAACATTGAAATCCTTTGTGGTAAAGATTAAGTTGTTTAAATTCTTTGTGTGTTTAATTAATGATAAATGTATGCAATATCTCTTGATATGTTAATAATTTACTTTGAGTCAATAACTTTGCTTTGTGCTACAAGCATGGTAGACATCCTGTATTCATTCTTTTTAAAGAAAAGGAGGGATGTCATGTTCACAGAAAATGGTACCATCCGTTTTCTATGTGTGGCGGCTGAGACGCCAGGGAGAGAAGAAAAGGTAAACAGAAGCAGGACGCTACCAGCTTGGCAGATACTAGTCATGTAATCGTTTATAAGTATTAAAGTCAGTAACCAAGGAATGACTTTACATCAACCCTACAACCAAGACTTCCTCAGATATACACAAACACTACATCAGCCTGGAAGAATAATGGTGTTAATGAAGGATCCTCCCTCTGTTACTTACGGAACTCCAACCTAGTAAGATTCGGTGGTAGATTCTGAGGGGTCTTGTGGGACAGCGGTAGCAGAAGAGTCAGCTGGTTGCGGTCGTGCAGCTTGTGCACGGGTGGTCACCAAAACCGGAGGAGAAACTTCATCACTTTCTTGGACCTCTGCTGGAACATACTCAAAGATGGGATTATCCATTACAGAGGTACACACCTGGGGTTTGTCCATGATGATCAGGTTGGATGGTTGCCGATCTTCTGCCAAGTCGTTGCCCAGGAGAAGTTGCACTCAAGGCACGTTAAAAGGCTTTTCCCTGATGGCGACTTGGACTTCACCGGTCACGAAAGGACAATCCAGGTGGACTCTGGCGAGTGGATATGGAGTGGTAGCAGTGAGGTCAGTGATAAGGACGGTTTCCCCGGTGTAGGTGATGTTAGGCACAGCTGATTTCAATATTATGGACTGAAGAGCCGCTGTGCCCCTCAAGATCTTCAATTTGAAACGTCCCTCCGAATGAGTACCGTTGGTAGAGACAGTTCCAGGATACTGGTGTATACTGAAGAGAGAAAGATCATTAACAGGAACACCAACATTCATCACAGGCTTACCGGACTTAGGAGGAGTCTGTTTGGGTTTAGAAGTTTCATTATTGCCTTTGTATTGAGCCTTCCCACATCTATCTATGGTATGTCCATAGAGTTTGCAATACTTACAATACAATTGAGAGCTCGCTTGATCTGTACTCACTTTATCGTAACTGTACCAAGACTTCTTACTGGAAGGTGGTTCTGGTGTTAGCTGGTGGATGAGGCTGTAGGTGTCAGCCGACTTCGCACATTTGATGTAGTCGGTTTCTTCTTTATCTGCTAAATATAAACGGACGGTAGGGGGTACATGTCTCAAGAATTCTTCAACTAGCATGAGGTTGACGAGTTCTGAAAATGTAGAGACATGTGCTGCTTCCAGCCATTTCATGAAATATCTTTTCTTTGTACTGGCAAATTCTAGAAAGGTGGTGGTACTTGCCTTTAGATAATCACGGAATTTTCGTCTATAGCTTTCGGTGGAGAGAAGGTAGGCGTCCAAAACTGCTTGCTTCAGGATCTGGTAGTCATTCTCAGACGCTAAGGTACTGACAGTAACTGCAGCTCTACCTGTGAGATGCACTCTGAGAAGGGTAGACCATTGTTCTAGAGGCCAGCTAAGTTTTTTTAGCTAGGGTCTCAAAAGTGGTGAAAAACACATCGATTTCTGTCTCAACGAATGGTGGCATTAACTTACTTGCATGGGAGACATTGAAACTTACGGGAAGACTATCTGTAGCTTGTTGGCGCTGAGTGAGGTGTGTAGTTTCCAACGCTAGTTCTTGTCGACGATATTCGAGAGCACGATCAGCTTGCTGTTTACTGTACTCCCGTTGTATCTCCAGGTCACGTTTTCTTGCTTCAAGCTGTTCTCGCTCACGGTCACTGAGTAGGGTAGCCTCACGTTCCCTTTCTTCTTTCCTCAAGGCAGCCTCTCGTTCTTTGAGGGCCATCTCTCGTTCTTGTTCTTCCTTCCTTCCTTATGGCAGCCTCTCTTTCCCTTATTTGTAGAGCTTCTTTTTGTTGTTCCCGCTCGATCTTTGCAAGTTCGAGCTTTAGCTTCATAGTTGCCAGAGCATGTTTATCTGCAATAGAATAATTTTCGTGAGTTTCAGAGTCAATCTTCCCTTCATCTAAGAGGTGATCCATTATTAAGTTGTGCATGTCATTTTTGTTGGTTCCATGGGGAACATCTAGTTGATACTCGTGTGCAAGAGCTTGTAATTCGGTCCTTTTGGCACGACTTAAGTTCCCTATTTCACCTGCTGGATCGTTAAGAAAAGCTGGGAGACGAAACATGGTGAAAAATAGCAAATAAATGTACAATGAATATACTTGTATGGTAAATGTCAGAAACAGGATAACGTGGCAACTGGTAACTATCCTGTGGAATTTTAATCTTTAACAATTAACGTAAATTTTAGGATGGTAAATGATTAGTCAATCAAAACGCAGGAAATCTTGTACCCGGTACTCAATGTAAGAGAATAAGGGCAAGAAAATCCTACTAAATAAATGAAACTGAGTTTCTAAAACAAATGAAACATTTAATTGTTTCAAAAGTGAATAAGGTAGTCCAAGAATGTAGGCATACCTTGCCGAGTCTCTAAGGACATAAGCAAGGGTTTTCCCACTAAATGAAATATGATACTTACAGAATTAGCGAACTTTGTGCTCTGAAAAAAGAAAGCTAATTCCCTACCTAAGTAAATATCATCATCTCTGACCGACGTGTAGTGGTGCGAGTGTCAACTGGTGACGAGAACTGCTGCTGAGGTCCCAACTCAGCAACGTAGTCCGTGCTAGAGGAACTATGGCCCTCTGTATCCTCCTTCGGTCGGATTGCAGAAGATAGGGTGCTTTGACCCGAAGACAAATCAAAGTACCAGGTTACCAAAATGATGATCTGTCTGAGTGAGAAATATCCTAGGGACAAAAGGTGGTAAACACGAGTAATAACACTGAGGGAGGGATGACCAATTAAGAGAATGACTGGCCTACAGTCACCACGTAATCCAAAGTTATCCAACACTCACCATATGCTACTCTCGGAA